>DWME01000651.1:0-30991 GCA_018244795.1 Parelbella ahira ahira
CTTAAATAAAAATTTTTAATATGTTATTTATCTCAGAAAAGTGATATAATATGATCATGATAAATTAATGGTATCGTAACTATTTCTACAATGTACCCAGTCATCTTTATCTGTTGCCATCTTCTGCGTTATATTAAATTCCGTTGAAGGATTTAAATACAGTCTATGAGGAATTATAAAACGACCAACATTTAATTGGATTTATAAATATCTTAAAAATCACACTTATCAACATAATAAACCAAAGTCATAAATATAATTATAAACGATACAGTTGCAGAAATGTTAATATTACCAAATAATCTTTTATGCCTTCTTTCATTCTTTTAAGGAATCATTCAAAGAATATATTATACTAGGTACGCGGTGAAATTCAAATAGTTTATTGTCGAAGTGTATTCACATACCTGTTCATAATGAACGTCATATATTTACGAGCTATAGACGCACTTCAGATTACAGCAGGTCAAGGGGAAAAAGCAGAAAAAAATACACCTACCTCCCTCATTTGCAGTAGATCTTAAAGAGCTAAAATAACAAATTTCGACTAAATCAATTTAGCGTTTTAAAATAGATAGGTATATGTCAAATAGTTTGAAACATATTGGTATTAATGAATGTTACTTTGAGAAAATATCTGGTTTTATTTTTGAAGTTCGTGTTACTTAATTCGACCATCTATTCTTATTTATTTGACCTTAATGTAACGGCAATGACGGTTTTAACTACCTACTTGTAGTTGGTATACTAATTGGTAATTAAAGAGTATTTGGATTCCAATCGAAACACGTTCACACCAGTTGTTTTTGTAGCCTTTTTTTCATAACGAAATCTTGTTTTCATTCCGATTCCTGTGGAATCATTATTGAAACCGCTTTAATGTTAAGTAGACCTGAATATTTGCGAGTGTACCCGCAAACTGAAAAATGTTGGAACTGTTTTATTAATAAATAAATACAGGTGTGAGTGCACCAGGCACACTACAAGTCTACCGAAGTGGTGAATAATGGTGAGACATATAAAAATCTTCAAAAAATATTACCAAGTTATAACCACGGTCACTTTCAACAGACTGTTACGATGAAGAAGGACACACGTACATTATCTTCCCTGTATATATGTATATGTCTGTTGTTTTTAAACAATACAAAAGTTTTCTTTATATTATCAGACATATCATTTTCAGACCCAACGTTCTGTACACTAAGCGAAATAAGTACTTATTCTTTTCTTACTCTTACTCTTACCCTTACAATGTACTAACATAAAATGCGTAACACTTGTAACCTCGACATATGTAAGTGTGAATCCCCGATAATCTGTTGTGTTACACAACGTCGTGCTCGACCGGTTTTTACGGCTGTTTATGGGTTATTTTCACCAACATTTTTGTACGTGCTATAAAAAGCACGTTCGCCTGTCGCTTCCGGTTATTATCGTTAGTACTAACGAGAGTTTTATAGTCGTTCTTTTGTTATGTACTATAAATGTAAGTATTATTATTATATGATCACGCCTGGTCCCTTACGGGGTAAGAGTCAAATATTCATTACATAGGTAATTATTATGAGGAGTATGTCCTATAAAAAACGGTCATAGTTTTTTGATAGCGTAGATTACCCGGATTTGACGAACTATAATATATGTGTGCGTGCAGTTGAGTAAGAAGCTATTGGACCGGATCTCCGGCTTGCGTCCGCCTACGCTGCAACTTTGTAGAGTCGATACTCCGTCAGTCTATTGATTCATGGGTTTAAATTTCTTCTAATACACTTGGATTAAAGTGAAACTAAGAAGGTACAGGTATCCACCAATATTAATTTAGTTGTGCACCATTGTTTCTGGGTTATTTGGATCATTCATACGAATTTTATTTACAATAACAATACGCGTTCGAATTCGTAAAGCAAATTTAAATCGAAACAAAAGGTGATCACTAGCTCTCACCCAACATTATAAAAGCAAGTTTAGAAATAATACATTTCCTAGCTCACACGAACATTCTACTGCATTCGTTTATCTCCAGCATATGATGACTTTATATAAATATTCATATTTAAATTTTTATTCCTGTGTGACATCGGACAACTTTTGATTAAAGTGTTGTAGAAAAATACCGCAATACCATCCTTTTTTTATTCCAAGTTTTCTCAATGTATGGCTCTTATAAAAAATAGTCGTTATTTGTGATACAACAACAAAATCCGAAATCAAACCTGTAACTCCCGATACGAGAGAAAACACATTAGCAGCGAGAGGAACAGCATCTACATATCCGTCATTGGATTAACAATACAATAGTAAGCGCTCACACGCACCGGTATTCGGATTACATGTTGTACACTACTTAACCGGCAACCGGAACACGTATACGAATGCGTTAAGGCATTGATATAATGGTGTTCAAAACATGCGAACCAATAGTGCGTCGGGAAATGTAATGCGCATATCACTAAGTTAAATCAGAATATTCATAACTGTGAATATTTTGGTTCAACTTCCATTAAACTTTACTTCCATTAAACTTCATTTCCATTTTATTTAATGGACGTACAACCCAAATGCATAATAGTAACATTCAAACGAATATCACGGTACGTAGATTGCAACTGTAGCTCAAAATAGGTCAGCGTTCGGCGACTGCTCATTAGAATACAACGTAGGGTCGCTGATTCATCAAATAGTCGCGGTCTTCGTCAGCGATAGATTCGTAGCTCGACCTAGGGTTACCGCTACTTATAGAATTAGCTGTTGCATTGATTGCCCTATATATTTCTCGCGCACCATTGTGTTTTGCAATAATGATAATGATTAGGTACACCAAATGCTGCATAGCTCGGTACAAGTCTAGTATAACAACTAGGGCAGTAATTCCCATTCTACCGATCAAAAATCTCGGTAGGATAGAAATGATAGAACCAGAAATCTATCTACTGATTAATTTAACAACGAACTCATTTTATATACAAGATTTTTTTAAATTAAAAAAACACTAACATTTAAGGGCATCACTGAAATTATTTCCAAACGATACGTGTTACAATCGACTCCATTTTTCATTTCTACAACCATTTTCAGTACAAATTATCAATATTGCTATAATATGTAATACAGCAGGAGATGAGTTAGCTATTGCTATCAGACTGTTTAACTGCAAACTGTTCGTGCGCTGTGGATGGATCTATTGAACGATCCACGTATTGAAACAGTGGTAGGGATTTGCACCGTTGAGGTAGACTGATCGTGGTTCCGTTAAAAAAACTCTGTCAGCCCTAAATAGGCAAGGCGCGGCGTGTGAAAGTGGAGATCTATTGTCCTTACACAATGAACCAACGCAACTGGATCATAGCGAAAGTTACCACAAAGGTCTCCTGTGATCGATCGCATTCAAGAGAGCCGATATTAGATTATGCCGCTGCATTATATGAGATGATTTGTAGTTTATAAGGAAGAAGAGTAAGTGCTTAAAAATATCTAAGTAATAACGAACAATAAATGCAATGTGTCGACCATAAAAAGTATAGGAATATATGAGGAAAGACACTTTTATAGTTGTTTTATATTCGTTTGATGGGTTACTAAAAACTGAGATTATTATTTGATGTACCTAATTAAATTAATTCCGTAATACATAAAGACAATGTTTCTTAAAATTAACTAACTTCATTATCTCATTAAACATATCTCTTAATGAGAAGGTTAAGACCATAGTCTGCCACGCTGGCCACGTGCGGGTTGGTAGACTTCACACACCTTAGGATTTAATTTTTTTATAAATTCTAAGGTTTTCCTTCACCGTTAGCAAGTGATATTTAAACCAAAAGCACTTTTTAAAGATGGGTGCGCGCCATGAATTTGTACCCAGCACCCACGGAATGAGAGGCTGAATTCTTAATCTATCTATCACTGCTTATATACATATATGTATGTCATGTCTCAAATTATTTCAGTGTTTCAAATACTTTTATACTATTGTCAACTATCTCTTAGAATCTATAGAAAAATTTGATCATCGGTTATTTCTCTCAGTAAAATCATGCCGCTAGAATATCGCACAGGTCTGTAGTTATCGCGCAGAGGTTGTACACATATTTGTCATGGTAAGAACCTTTTAGTGATATGAATGTTAATGATTTAGTGAATCATCTATTTTTTACAGGTAAGTTCCCGACTCATGGATTCTTGCAGCAACCGATAAGGCACCAGTTCATTGAGTGAGTTATCTTTAAGCTGTTTACTTTCGATGTAATCTGACAATGAACGCGCTCATGTTTATACATGAACAAATAATAATATGATAATTGTTAGTCTGTGACTTCCCACGACTGATTCTGAGCAGAACTACAGACTTTTTATCGACTCTATTTATCATCTCTACAACCATTTTCAGTACAAATTACCAATATTGCTATAATATCTAATAGCAGAAGATGAGATAGCTATTGCTACTGCTTGCTGCCTGAAGCAAATTTTTAGAAGTTGTTGGGTGTTAAAAATGCATTTTAAAAATCGATTGAGTGAACAACTATAACGATTTTTTCGTACGTACTCAAAGATAAGTTAGGATACCAACGAACTACTTATTAATCTATCTTATATTTGGCCTTTGAATATTTATTTGTCGCATTTGCATTACATGCATTTGATTACTGGAAATTATTATCATAATATTATCGGAATGCATTTGGCATTTAGCAAAGTTAAGTGCTTAGGTATTTTAATTTGATAAGGTAAAACTTTAAATTTGTTAATAACATCTGGTTCTAGATAAGATTAATGAAATTTTCAATACCTGCTCCATGCTTAATGTTTGCGTAATAAATAATTTTGTTTAAAAGACAACTCGTTACGGTAGTCTCTGCACATTCCAGGATTTAATTAACCAAATTAATATTTGCTAAATTATCATTCTTATTTGTTTTATAAAGTGTTAAAAATCACGCTCTCACGAGAGTAAGAGTAGTGAATGCATGCTCCAGTTGTCCTTTAACTACTGCCTTTCTCCTTCAAGTGCTGTGCTGGGTGAGCCTCGACCCAGTATTGGAATGATACAAGTAGAGTTGCCAAATTGGTTGTCTTTGACTGACACTTGCATTCATAATAATATTTTTTCTCAACTGCATTTACTATTTTATTAAATTTCGTCATTTTTTTATTTCACCACTAACATAGTTTTAAAGAACTTCTTGAGGCTCTTTCTCACTAATTTCAATAAGAGATTCAGAAGGAGATCTCATTAAGAGATTAAAACTTAATGACTGTTACCGAATAGAAATAACCTTTATATTTCATAAACATTAAAGTACATGATATAAATATATCACTAAAAATATTAAGGTCTTGAGACAGAAGACAACCGGGAAACCAAACCTACAAACATATAAATAGACAGCACCGAGCAAATGGCTTTACAGTGCATTAATGAATGGGAATGCAGATATTATTTGATCCATGTCTATATTAAGATGACCGGTATACTGGTCCGGCTTTCACAGACTTGGTAGCCGTTGAAAAAGTGGTATCACTTTTTATAGCCTGAGAAGGCAAAGGCCATTGCTTACTATGTCCATAGTTTAAAGGTTTTGTGTTTATAACCCTACATTTATTACTATCTCTGTGTAGTCATTGCATCAGAAGTTTTATATCGTATCTATAAGGTGTATGCAAAACAGAATAATTAGCATATAAACGCGAGATTCACGCTTATAGAAACCAGATCAATACATCAACACAATAATTTGTAACAAATTAAAAGTAGTTTTTTATGGACGGACTTTAAATCAATACCTGTAACTATACACTTTTCATATTGTTAAAAATTAGCAAAAAATTACGTCAAAGTAAAGCGTGACGATTTTTTTTACCGTCGTATTACGTACAAGATATAGACTAGAAAGTTCGACAAATATTGTCTGAAGGCTAGTTTTGTGGGTATTTTTGTGTCTTATTTTAGTCTGACCTAAGTCGTGCTTTCACAGTGTCCGTTCTAAATATATATTTTTTTTACTTTTTTAACAAGCAATTTGAAACTCTAGATACTCTAGGTAAATGAAGTTCATTATGAAGTATTTTTAATAAAAGTTATTTTAATTATGATTTTTATAAAATGCAATTAATTTTCCTAAATAACTGTTATAATTTACTAAGGTACTACAAAATAATGCATTTATATTTTCGTCTTTGCCATTATATTTTGCTTCTATTTACAACTAACAGATAATATTTCTCATAATACTGGATGCTAAAGAACTAAGCAGTTCTTTTTCCAAAAGAAAGAAATACTGATATATTGATTATACTGCATTGTACTCGTACACAAACTGCAATGTGTTCGTGGTCTAGCAGATAAAACTGAATAGTGCATTTGAAATTCTGTTCAGACTATAAAAACAATCTCAATCTCATAATTCCATTCCGAATTAAACCGAAGAGAAACCTTGAAAGTCCGCGTGGAAAGCATCGCAAGAGTTGAGCGCGACGATCACGAGATGCGCCCGGTGTCCCGTTGAACACGAATGCCATCGCTGACAGAGACAGTGGCGAAAACACAACGTGACAGACAAGGACGGGGAAACCGCCAGAGTAGGTCTGCTCTATGAATCTCCGAAGCAATACTTAAAGAGATTGTTGACTGATTGTTTCGCTGTCACCATACCGGTATTGCTCAATGATAATATTAAGACCAATTAAGTAAAAACATTGTGTCAAAATATTATCACAACACAATGATATTCGGACGGCTGTCAAAATAATGCAAGAACAACATAATACGCACTCGCTTAGTGGACCATAAGTACTTACTTACTTGGCAGTTATCGATTGCAGTTATCAGCTGGATTACACAACTTCGCTGACTGCGTGTGACAGGTGTACCGAATACAAGGTGTTCTAAATATAACATTACTCAAAACATAGACACGAATGTTACATAGCGAAACACGAGATGATGTAGATCGTTTAAAAACGGAATGTTTTTCAATTGTAATACTTATTTCCCGGCTTATTTAATAGCATTTTCAATAACAGAACAATTTATCGTTAATTACAGCACAGACAATTGCGTGTAGCACTGCCATAGGGATCTAATCCACGTAATTGGATAAGGATAAGTCTAGTGTTCCTGGGTGGGCCTTGCGGTTGATACCTTCGATCAACAACTTGCATAGATAGTAACATTACGGCTCGTATGTAAATGTGAATTTCGATTGAATGAATAATGAAGTAGTGAAGGTGCATGTAGGCCGTCTAGCGTAAAATGTTCACGGTACCCATAACATTTTGTAGGGGCGAGTCGGAAGTTTACGAAACCAGTGCGACGAAACTAATGAATATAGAAGAAACATGTGAGGCCTGGAAGGACAGAGATATCTGGAACGTTTTATTTGGCTTTCTACCCATCCCCTAGGGGACCTGGCGTGACCATACAATAATGCACGCTTGAATGTAGCACCAAATAACCTAAAACTATACAATTTTATATTATACAAACTTATTAATACACTTAACCAAGAGCTACGATGTTATAAAACCTCTTTTTTAATTAGTACATGTACTAACAACAAATGAAACTGAAAATTTAAGAACGTAAGGTCTCGTCTGTAATTCTCGATTGGGTCGACGAAGGATTATAGTACAACTCAAACGTTCTACCAGTCACAACATGCAATTGGTGGTGACTCTATTGCTATACATCGGGCACAAATTAAGGCTCCGAAGCACTAATGAAAATTAGTGCTTCGGAGCCTAAAATTAGAAAATCCCAATAGTGCCAACCCCAGGAATCGAATCCAGGACCTCTCGAATTTAGTAGTCGCGCTTGCAACAACTTGACCGACGAGCCAGTCTATTACTATTTGCGTTGCGTTGTATCACTCAAGTCTGAATTATTTATCCTTTTACATAACACCGTTTTTATTAGTAACACGATTCCTTCAAACAATTCAGTGTGAACGATTGAAAGCGGCTACGTAGGGGCGCCAAAATAGATAAGAGTTGAATTTGACGGATGCCACGTGCCTTCCATTATATTTGCGTCAGTTTGAATTTCATTCACTGTCCATTGTTACCTTTTCGTGTGAATCATCATCAACCCTTCTATTGCTCCACTCTTGCACACGGGTTTTCTCTAAATATGAGGCGGATTAAACCTACAGTGTTTGCGCTAACCAAGTGTCGTTTGATAGAGGTAACAAGCTTTAGAGGACATTATGAAGAACTGCAAGGTCAGTAGTTGTCTTCGGAATGTTTCGATTCACAGTTACAACAAGTGTTATTTAATCTTGAAACGCACGTACTGTTGGTAAAAAAAAAGATACATGTCATTTAATTTGAACTCAGGATCTTTCCAAAAAGAAAACTAAATTGTATCTCATTAAGTCTATTACTATTCACATTAATGAATGACAAAAAGAGATAAAACCATTGGAAAATTTTCAAATTTATTGCAATTTACATGTTTGCGATGCAGGTATTGGAATAATAAACTCATCTAACATACGATATAAAATTACTAATTTAAATTTGTTATAATAGAAAACAGATGATTTCACAATCAAAGTGAATTATTAAAAAGGATTAAAAATCAATACCATAAATTTTATACTCAGTGAAGTAACTGATAGTGATAAAATTTAATGGGAGTTATTTTTTCTATATTACATGAAAAAAAAACACCTTGTATACACACAGGCAGCGCACAACAGGCCACAATTTATTTAAACGATTTATCGTATCGATAATATTTAATGTCGGGCATTTATGGTTTCGCGATATCGTTGCAAACTTTTTTAAGCTATATTGCCTATTGCCAGCGTGTTTGTCGAGAACCAGAAACTCCTTGTTTACCTTTAAAACTTGTTTACTTTCAACAGTTAGCGAAACATACACTTTTGATATGTCGCCGCTAATTTACATTGTACATTGTAATCGATAATAAATTGTATTTTCTATCATATTTATCACGCGGTTCCTGTGCCTTACCTTACGCTGTTGGTAATGGTTCTATATTAACACTTATTGACCTTTCTGTAACGGTAATTGTTGTTATTTAATTATAAATGTAGATTGTTGTTGTCGTGTACTTGTACGTTTTATGATTGGTCGCTGTTCTTGTTTTAGGAGTAGGTGCGTTCATTACCGAGAGATGCCTAATATGGATCCAGGTATCGTACATCGTTGCCGATATAAAAATATTTATTGGATTAATTTAGTTTTTATTATAAATTGCACAGTAAACATGATGAACAATGAAGCGTAATACGATATGCTAACGGTTCAGTCTCGAGATGTTGACTTATCCTAAACGAAATGTCAGGTTAATCAATTACGGCCATGTTTGAATATTACGTGGCTAAGATCACCTCGTGTTGAAAAAGGATTTTACTAAAATTATATCCCTACTATAAAATTGTTTAAAATTTTTACGTAGTTTTTCTTTTATTTTAATATGCTAAAAATGTACAGCAAAATCTAATGTATCCTAAAAATCGCAGACATAGTTTGAAATATAATAAAAATATTTTTCATTAAGTATATTTATATCCTAAAATATTATTAAAACACGACAAGCATTGGTACATTATACTCTAACCATAAACAAATCATTAATGATTACACGGATTAGCTTGATTACATTAGTGAGCCTAAACATCTTAGAACTCTGCTATCCGTGACATTCTCTAAGGCGTGTACAGTTGCCAATCTGGAATTGCCTAATATCGCAAACTGGCCTTAAGTTTTCTCATTCTGATAAGGAACCCGTATCCGACATCGGAACGACAAAAGAATGGATAATCACAATGACGACAATAATTATTGTACTAGTTATTCGAGTAATTTAATTATGTAATTGGAATGTAAAACGATCGAAATAAATGATCATCAGTAAACAGAACGTTAGTAATGTTAATTATCTTCATTGTGAACGATTAAAATCAAGTTAGCTGACAAGAATACTGATTGGACACGATCAATGATTGCAAATGATGGGGCCGATACACATCGAATACGTTCACGGGTCGGTTTCTAATGCTAATACCGTTGTACTTGGAACTCGTGGTTTTAACGTTTTAGGCATGTCGGAATTCGGAACATAAACATGCTTTCTCACGGCCCTCGTGTATTGGGACTGTCGTGGTCGCTTCGACGTGTGACGCTCTGAGTGAATGTGAAAATTACCAATACTTGTTAACGTCCAGGAACTCATTCATCGCTAATGAGAAACCTTCAAGCGAGAGAATATTGTCTGTACGATTGATGAGAATATCTCCACTGATTAACTTTTATCTTTTATATAGGTACTTGAACATTTCAAATACGTTTAACATTGCTGTCAAATAAATAATTAATTACATTGTTATCAATTTAAATGTTTCTACCAAATCGTAATAGAAATCGAACTTTATTTACTGAACCTGTAATTTGAAAAGGTATCACTGAAACCCAGCATCGTAAATGTAAGGTCTACGGTATTATACTGAGTCGCTCAGTAGATACCCGTTCCTAAGCGCTGTAACAACAAATATGACTGCCTCGTTTCTAAGTTCGTTTCTAAGCGCTATAACATAACAAACACAATACTGTACTTTTGCTTGTTCTAAATGTGTAGGTACATACATCTGTGTACCTTATATTCTAGGTCTTAAATGTGATATGTCTATTTTTGTAAATATAACCTTTCTTTGTTGTGTCATCATTTGGAAATAAAGTAATTTCATTTTTATTCTTAAGACATTTAAGACAGTTTTGCATAAACTGTATTATGGTATGTATATAGTCATGTAATCGCCTGCTTAGTGCATCTCGACGATTTGAACTTAATAATCGTCAGCATGAAACAGATATTATGTTCGCGCATCGTGCCTATTACATGAATCGTACAGTTAAATGTTCCTCCATAATCGTATTACGCTAGCCGGCAAACTTATGTATCGTTTAAATGGCTTCCTATAAGATTTAAAGCGGTAGCAATCAAGGGATGATGACAATATCAGGACTATAACAACTATTTTTATTTACAAATTTTGGTCATTTTACGCATGTCTTGTACATACGTGTATTTAATGATTAAATGTATTCACAAATCATATAGATCATAAGACAATTAACAATAGTTTAACTATATATAATAAATAATCTTATAAACCATTTATTGTAACTGAAATACCTATGTGACATAAATAGTTTTATTCCTACAGTCCTGTTCGTGAACGTTTGCAGATATTTCAGAACAAAAGCAGTCACTTGTAACTGCAGGGTGCTTATTTGTTACTCTTATTACCTAAATAAAATAATAAATTGCACATCACACAATATTTGAAATATTAAAAATTCCTAGGAAAATAATCTCTGTAAAAATCTGACATATTGTTACACATATCAAGTACACCAAATTATTTGGCTAAATAATAATACTTACTGAATATACAAGAAAAAACGATGTAACGAACAAACTGACCTATTTAGTCAATTCTCAAGAAATCCACATAAAAACGTTACAGGTCTCACGAGGGCCAGGTCAGGTCGCAATCTCGTGTACAGGACAGTAAATAGGGCATCTGTTTGGCCGTTGGCCAGCGTGATCTCCATGTGATTTTGTAACGTAATGCGTTACAATGTAATACATTGTTGTAACTGCTTACGTAAAGTGAGTGTAACGTCTTCAAGAACGTAATAAAGCTATTTTCCTATTTTATACGTACAAAGAACGAATATGGAATAAAATTATTAAAATGAATGTAGAAGATACTCGTCATATTTGGAAGGAAAGAGATATTTAGTATCTGCAGCTCCCAGCCTACTCGCAAGGGACCTGGCGTGACGGTAACACAATAATAATTAGGCATACAAGTTTGCTCTCAAAAATACTTTAGTAATAAAAATGCTTGTAAAATTATTAAAGGCAGGCCTAAAACCTAGACAAGGGTACAACAACCTTGTACTGATTTCATTACTGATGTTATTAGGTATCCCGCTTTTAATCCAGCACAAAATTTTCTCACCCTAAAATTATCATTCTGAAAAGAAAAATTAAATAACATATCGATTTTTACCCAATGCTCTTTTATCGTAAATTTGTTGAAATCAAAAGCTTTTCCTTTTCGGTTTCATTTCATACACCGCGTAGCTAATTTACAGGAGCAAATAGACTTTTTAACTTTATATTGTTTCAAACTTTAGACCTAATTGAAAGTGTTTGAATAGTAAAACAACTTTTGATAATTGAATCAAGCAATATATTCTGGAAATCCCATCTTAAAGTAATTAATATTGTATAATTAACATTAATAAACATGCTGCAGATTGGTTAATATACCTAATTTACGTGCGCTGTTAAAGTACCTATTTACTGAAAGCAAGTACACCTACTAACCGCGGTATAAGATAGATACACACTTGTCAAACCCACACACAGACACAATTGTCGTGTACAGATGTAGTTTACGTTATCATCATAGTAAACAACCATTGGGTGCATTTGGCGCAATGTCATCACGGTTGTCAATCTGGGCCAGTGGGTATGTAGTGTGCGCTGGGCGTACACCGGCCCGCGCAGAATGCAACCCGAAGAGCCAACGTGCACGCCAATACACGTCATAACACAATTAGCGAACGTTGAAATTTGTATGCACTGCAAGTGATACAGAAAGCGATGTAAATACAGTGCGACATACGTTATCTATGCACACGTCGTAACGGGGCCGACATGATAATTGAGCAATTACATTCCTTGCAACATACTTTTTACTTGCTTTGGTTGAAAACTCGTCGCCTACACGCGGCCTGACATCGCGTTTGATTGATTCAGTCGATTTATATAACACTAAAAGTTAGTTTCACTTAACTTTGATTCAAAATATTTGCAATGTAAAATCCGATATGACATATTCATAGTTTCTGTTGTAATGTTTTACTCGTATGTATAGTGGGCTAGTGGCAGACTAAAGTTTTACATTTTAGACGCTGACTCTGAGGGTTCTAGATTCGATTTCCTAAAGTTATATCGTTTTACGATTGTATTATATAACTGGATTTATCGATGAGGAATCAATGTTCTCGTAAATTGTACTAAGTCTGCCCATCCGCGCTTTATCAATGTGACATGTCACAAATCATTTCATTTTAAGCCTGCCTCCAAGAATAAAATAAATTGGTAACTACAAAAACTACAAATGCTGCAAATAACTAATTATTTCCATATAAATACATACAGACCTTTAGCATCTCCACCAATTGGTATACTAAAACAATAGATCCTATACAATATACATAATATTATACTTCGTCAGTACAATGCCTTTATAACTTAAGGAAATATAATAATTATAAGCTAATTATATGCCACGTGTTGAATTAACAAGAATTTATGATAATAATAATAAATATGAACCAATTAGAGCGTAGATAATTTTTATAGGATTAAATAATGACAAAAGGTTATTAGAACGCGAGTACAAGTGACATCGCCAAAGCACGATATGTGATCAGCCCAGATGACATTAATAATAACACAGTAGTCCACATTCAATCACACTAGTATGGCATCATTGCACGTGGGAAGTTGAAAGATCACTACACTGTGAAGTACGATGCGTAAATAAATGTTGATACACAAAGAACGGAGATCCTAACTCGAGGACCAGGCTACTTTCAGTCTTATTGTTATAGACATAAGGTTATAATTTGCTTGACGTAATGTAAAGAAATTTTCCCATTCTAACATTGTATACATAAAAGTTCACTTATGTATCACATGAGTTCACCAGTACATTGAAAACACTTTATGACTTCAGATAAGGTTTTAAGCAGTGATATCATCAACATTACCTATTTTCAGCCATTACAGATCTCGTAAAAACGATATTAAAAATTTGAACTTTTGAGTCCAAATTTCTTTCAGGCTGAGGAAGGTTTAAAGCCATAGTAGAGTATATAAAATAAGGAAAATATATGAATAATAATATCCTTTTAAATATTTATAAATTACAATTGAATACTCAGCGGAATGCAGAGTTTAGGCATATGACTAAAGTACGTAGGAATTTTGCGTAGTGAAAAAGAAAATGAATTATAAAACCGGTCATAGTTTGCTCTTTTTCTCGTATTTAAATCGTTACTAGATATGAGGTGTCCCGTACTTGCATTTGTTATACTTATCTTTGGGAAGCTTAGACTAAACGTCTTGCCTGTTAGACGAAACAACTATTCGAAATGTTATCATTGGCGCTCTCTACTTCACGATATGTCTACAAATACGGACAAGTTTAATATACACATAATTTTTAAATATAAAATTGTCATTTCGTTCTAAACGGTCTTTTCGCACTAACTTGATATTCCCAATAGCAGCTTGGATTTGTGCCCGGTGCACGGCAATAAAATTACGCCTATTCCAAGGGACGTAACAGGACTGTTGAATCGTGGTACTTTACTACACTCCTCTGCCAACCGCTTGGGAAAACACAGCGGTAATGCTATGTAAATGATGCTATTTGTCTCTTATATATCACTAAAGGTAGTGTGTAGGTAGTTCCTCGTCTTCTCACACTTCTCACGTTGGACTATCAATCGCAGGCTGTCGTTATAGCGGCTACGTGATCTGAAAGCAACACACAGCGTAATAGCGCCAAGTGTGAAGACCAGCTCAGTCTAATATTTTAGTTACCGTTATTCTTACCATACACCTATGTAAGCATTGACAGAGTAGTTCATCAACCTACCTATTATATATACATACGTATGTATTATATTTATATTATGACTTCGACCCATATTATGAATTTTCAATCGTATATTAGTTAAGTGAACGGAAAATAACTATTCATAATAATTCATACTGTCTACCGCGTAGGAAACCGAAAGTATCATTGAAATAATATTGTGAGATTAAAAATAGATCTATGTCCAACAGTAGACGGGAGTAGGCTGATGATGACGATGGTGATAAAAAGTAATTTATTTGTCTAAGATTAGTATATTTGCGTAACAATTATAAAATTCAGAGATCAGTTTCCGCTGATACGAGCGCTTCCGACCCGCGGGCGCTATCGTAACGGCGCGCGCGCCGCTTTATACCCGACTGACAAAACAGATAACATATGGAGAGTCGAATTTCAATAATGAGCTTATAACAGATTAAACTAAACCAACTAACAGTTTTGTCAAGGAACAGATGGAAAAAGGTTTTTATATGTGAAATATACGTAGGTAGGTACTTATACAGTGTGTATGTAGAATAGGTGCTGTACTGGTATTGACTATCGGTATAGCATTATAAACATCATATCTCACGCCTGCATTTCCACGAAAGGGTAGATATGAAGTAAGCGATGAGCCTATAGTTTACAGTTCTACAAAACAATAACTAATGATGTATGGGCGAAGTGCAACAAGAGTCTGGAAAAGAGTTAAATAAAATATTAGCAAAGTAAGTAAAATTGAAAAGTTAGACCTGGATAAAATATTGTTTACCTATATCCTGTCCTGCTCTTGACTTGTTGGTCACGCCAACGCGTCCTATTAAACATATCCATTAACCGTCAATTATAGACCATTCAGCGTCCAGCAATACAAACGTATTTAAAGAACTCGCCCACATTCACCGCTCCACGAATATAATTATAGCGGCCGCTAATGTCATTACCAGTCTTATCCTATTACAGCCATAATAATTGGGTAATCCGCTTATGCTCATGTATGCTTATGAAATTAATACTGTGCGTGGCGCTAGGTAAATTATGAGATAAGAAGGATATATAGGACTTTATTAGACGGGTATATAGGACTTTGAGGAACCCGTGGAAGTTCTTTTCTGTCTGTCCCGTGGGAAATAAGCGTGACAATATACGTATATAATATATGTAAAGTACAGTTTCATAATATGCGACTTTGTATACAATAGAATTAATTAATAGTTGCTTCTTCTATTTCTATTTCGATAGCAGTTATTTAAATAGATCACTAAGCCTTATTTGAAATCTTAATTGTGTACACTAAAAATATCAAGAAAAAAAATAGTAGGTACACTACCAAAATAACCGACTTAAAATGCACACTAATTATAAAAAAAACCCGCAATCATTTCAAATATATATTGTACATTTTCATCGGATAAGGGTCGTATAAAGCTTTAAGAATAAATCAAGTCAAAAACGCATTTCTTTGAAGCTGGGAGACATATTGGATTGTTCAATAGAATGTATCAAAACCCATTATTGTCGCCCCCTCACACTTATCGGTCGCAGCCGGCGGCGCGGTCGCGGAAAATTGGAGCGAAAATTGAACTGCGAAGGCGCGCTTTAACTGTATTGTTTACGTACTCGATTATAAATAAAATACTTGCAGCTAGCTCTTATATAACTGACAGACTATTATGTCATCTTACTAAATTTTAAAAAAGAAAACGAATAATATCTGAAGTACCTACTTCAATTATTAAGATTGCGAATATGACATATTGCTTAAATTATTGAGAAAACGAAGGAGAAATGGACTTTCTCACCGAGTCTTATGAAGTCTCAGTAATGGACTTTATTATAAAATTTGAACAAATTGTCTTTAAATAAAGTTTAACTAATTTATATAATTTTAAGCATCGCTTGATAAGGGATCTGCAAAGTTACTATAACCATATTTAGTTTTAGATCGACATCTTTATCATCATCAATACATGACAAACGCCACAAATGATAGACGTTATGTAGCCTGATAACGTAACCTTATTTACGTAATTTAACATTATGGTTATCATAATTAAGCTAACACTTTGGGAATATTATACTGTAAGTAAAGTACATATCGTTAACATTAAACTAGAGACATTTGTATCGTACACGCCTACGTAATATGCGTCCCGTGACGTCACTGCCCGCCCTCGCGTACAGTCGCGCTCACAATCTGTGTTACGAGAAACTATTATATTTCACTGCCCTCTATTTTTAGAATACTACATTTGCCATTGCGAGGAATTTAGTTGTGGGTTTATTTTTAGATTCGTACGCTTAAAATAGTTTATTATTATGTGTTTACGTGTAGGGTACGTAGTAAATTAGGTTGTTATGTACATGTACATAAAGTTATGCTGCTGTGATGTAACTCAAAAGCACGTACGTAAATATGCATATAAACAATAATTATGGTATTGTAAATGGAAATAAAAAACACTCATGGCTACTCAATACTAATATAAAATAGCTGAAAATTGTTCCATTTAACTTGACAAATTTATCCATAAGATAAGGGATTAAAAAATATTCCGACGATACCAACAAAACTTCAACGTTAATCCAACACCATTAACTTTTGGTTGATTTGTTGGTTGTTTTGACAAAAAAAAATTAATATCAATGTCACGTATATTTTTTTTAAATAAATGTCAGATGGAAAATTCTAGTACTGTTGCGTTCAACTGTACATTCAAATGTCGTTTAAAAAATAATTTAACTGGGTGGATCTCGTTTCTGTCTCATAAACCGCGCGTCCTCACTTAAGGGTTATCTGTGACCCACAGACGGGAAAATTGAAAATTGAAAACCACTTCGTTATCACAAGATTCTTGTTACTAAGGAAAATATTTTTTTATTAATAACACCGGTATGGAGAGGATGAGCAGGCGCTTATAACGCAAGGACTAAGTTAAGTAGTGGACTGTAATAAGAGACTGAGGACAATGATGAAGATGACGATAAAAACCAATTCGGATGCTATAGAAACATGGTGCTTAATTCGTTCATGATCATATAACGTGGTAAATACACTTGCAATGTGGCGTCAAATACTTTTGACGCCATATTTTTTTAATAAACGGGTAGCCGTTTCACTTTGATAGGTCTACTTAACCAGTTGCTCTTTCAAGCTCGCTTGCATTTCTTTATAGCGGGTTTTAAATAGTGGTAGTTCTAACTTCTACTGCGTCACCGTCACACTGAAGCGTCATTTTCCGTTATTATCATAAGTTACGTCATTCAAGTTGGTTATCTGCTGCCTGCGAAGTGGAAAATAGAAAATGTATTTTTATCGCAACGGCCAGAGGAAATAATGAAAAACAAATTGTTTTTTGTTACAATACATACAATTATAGTTAGAAATAAAGTTAAATTGAATAAATATTCTGTAGATAACAAATGTACTGTGTTCATTTAAAATGTATTTAAACGCTCGTGACAGTGAATGGGCTTTAACAAAAAAGTGCGTTAGACATGTATATCTATACTCGTAAAATGAGGCGATTTACTTTTTGTAAATAAAACTGTAAATAAATGCATGATTTAAATATTTCTTACGAATGGAATCGAACTCGGACTCGAGTCGGTCCTAGAAGTACCTATATGTATAAAATTAAATGTAGTGCAGAAGAATTTGTACGCCATTGTACATTAAGGTCATATGTGTTGGATATGTAGAGTTGTAGGTGAGACTGAAGTAAAAAATGAAAACAATTATATGAATATTTAAAATTATACATAGCTATTTGTAATTAAAATGTTCTAAATTTAAAACGGAGTGAGTCCATTTCATAACACAAAAACCCGAACCTAGGATTTTCATCCAGAACGTTAGCTGTTTATTATTATGGAAAAACGTTTGCGTTGGCGTCACTTAGAGTTAATTTGGAACACGCAGCGAGGAAAATTGCAAACGGAAGACCAGCCGTTTATCAATGTACGGATCGGCAATGGGATGTAAAGGGCACAATGATCTTTCTACGATTTACAACTATGAGTATTACAGTAATACGTGTCCGATTATATCCGATAACAATTTAAACGTGTATGTACGGTCAGTACAATGGCTGTCTGCTATATTTGATATTTCTGACCATATTATGTTTATCCAGTGTACATTATGTAAATGAATGAATAATAAAAAAAAGTCTGATGCAGTGGTAAAATAATAAAACATAGCTGGAAAAATAATAAACATATAATGGGGAAATTTAGTAAATAAGAAGGTATTATTATAATCTATTGGCTTGTCTTTCCTTTCAACCCTTGTACCAATCTATCGAAGAACAAACTGCCAATGTATAAAACAAATCCACAATTCTTGCATGCTATATTAACAACTTATAGAGTCAGTAGAAATGTTATTGGATATAATAACCAAGGATAAATCAACGGTTCAAACATTAAATTTTAAATATAAAAAAATTTAATGTTTTATTCATAATATTTCATCATTTGTATGGCCAGTTGTATCGCATATTATGCAAGAAACTCAGGATAAACTTCCCAAAAAGGAAAGTTGTAAATCAATTTAATATATGTAGGTATTGTTAACATATAAATAAACATTTAATAAAGCTCTTCGTCAATGTTAAGTTCATTAAATAGGCTGACAGAAAATATTAAGCTAAGTTGATAAAACATTTATTTTGTATTTATGTTGCTACATAATAAATGAATTCAAATGACGTGATCAATTTGCGCACGCTGGCGACTCACGTTGTTTGTCCAATGGCGAAAAGTTTCCCTCGCGATTTCCAAACGCTTTAAGTAAACCATATAAAACCCTGGACTTTACTCGCCAGTGGATACCGACTCAAGGTTTCGCAAAAATGGTATAACGTGGACAAATAGGACTCAAATTTAATGAATATATTATTCAGTTGACGTCGTCTGGTCGGCGCCATTCTGTGTCTATAATATTTTGTACCGTTTCATTTCGATAATAATGTCATAGATTGAAATACAAGTACATATATATGATATATTTTAGATATAATGCTATAATGCTATATTATGATGTGCTGTATGATAAATGCTAAGACAGCATCCATCTCGACGAAAGTTACAATTCTACCATTTATCGTACATATTGTAAACGGATATGCCTATGTCAAATATATTTTAGTTTATGGAAGCTACAGAGCCACATGATCTGTATCACTATTGTGTTAAAGTATAATATTATGTAAAAATTTTATAAAGCTTCATAACATGAAGTAAAACCGGAACTTACACTCAACATTACATCACTAAATGGAATGAACAATATTTTTTATAAGCATGACGCAGGTAATTCCAGGCTCTCGATACTGAATTTCTGTTCTAGTGACAAAGTCAACTGATAAGAGCCGCACGCACTCATCTGTTATCATGACGTCATAGTCGTCTAGACAAATTTTATGGAGATCGTGACGTCATAGCGCCCACACTCCTCCTCCCGCCCCCTACCTCATAGTTTATGTTTCCACTATAGGCTGTAGGTTTCCCGAAGCCTTCAAATTAAAGCGATAACTATTAAGTAACGTGGAAATTTATTCGTTTCTTCCCAAATTTGATATTGATACAAAAAAAGAAGTTACGTAAAGATAACAAAAAGGACTCTAATAATACTGGTAATTACTTCTATTTGTAGCTTTTATTTTATAAATGAAACAAGTCGTCATGTAAGCAACCTGATGTTAGATGGTAATAGCACCCACTGTACCAGTGCAGTTAAAGGATTTAAGTATTTTTATGCAGCTTTATATCGAGCAAATAAAATGTTTATTAGTCTATTTAATTCGAAGACTAGTGCTTAAAGCGCTTTATGGGTTGTTCATTTTGTGCGCGCCGTTAAGGAATGCTTTAAAGTGGATTTTTTTTGTTTCATTTTTAATAAGAAATGCGTTAAAATTATGTTCGACATGTCGAAGTGTTTAGAGTCCAACTATCTGTATGCATATAAGCACCCATATTTTAATACTAAAAATGTATAAGTAATAATAAAAAAAATTATAATAATCGACCCATTTATCATTCCACTGTTGGGATATACCTACATAGATCTCCACTCACATTGAGAGGATTAAGGCCATAGTTTGCCATGCTGGCCAAGTGCGGTTTGGCAGACTTCACACACCTTAGATTTTTCTTTATAAATTCTAAGGTGTGCAAGTTTCCTTACAATGTTTTCCTTCATCGTTTGACAGTGATACTTAAACTATAAAGAAGTGCGCGTCATGGATTTTAAACCAGGAGTCCCGGAGTGAGCGGCTGAATAGTTAAATAGTTCTCACTGTCCTAATTGATATTTGACATTTTGATTTTTGACAATTAGTGAAAACATGTTCTCATTATTCAGAGGCGATGAGAACCAATTTTAATAAATCCCCTAACTAGTGTTTAAATCGTAAATCATTCGCCGTGTTACGAGTATTCATAGCCGCAACGTAACAAACTTCTCTAGCATGTTGGCGGTTTCATGACAAACTCATATCGAGATGTCCCGAATTCGAATCCCGGGAACCGAGACACATTCCGCGTTTCTAAATGTTACATGTCGCTATCTCTGTCTCACGATGGCAGAGAGGAAAGATGAAGGAACGACATTAAATAGAAATGTTGAACTGACACGAGCCACGTCTAATATATTTTATATAATAAATATCTGATACTTGTCTGATTGTACACTGAATATCTAAAACATATATAGATATAAAAATGGTTAGAAACTATTCATAAATCACATAACAAATAATTAAAATATCTTATTGAAGTATATTTTCCATTTCCAAATACATAATAACCTACCTATACATGTACAGATACGCAATTCCAACCATTTTCTTAACAAAACTACATTGAAGTCTATCTTTTCAGCGTTGTATAAAAACTTATATGCAGACATAGTGAAGGTGCAGTGTATGTCGACAGAAACAAAAGTTTCGTATTAGACTTCCATAGCGAAGACAAGGAAGATACGTAATGAAATTTGTGTGGCGTTAAAGCAATTATCTATCATCCTTTGTCTAGCCGGACACGGTTGCGAAGTGCCATAATATCTTGTATAAAGAATCGGTTTCACTGCGCAAATGATTGTAGTATTGTGTACTGTAGTAAAATTAAAAGGTACAATGGAAAGGTTTTAATGATTCATTGTATGTAATACGTTCTTTAATCTATACCGATTAACCTTCTGGCTTAATGTTTAATGAGCTGCTGAGTTGAACTTTGTGGATTCAATTCCCAGCCAAACATTGGTGCCATGAACGCGAATATTTGTTTTGCGTCTGGATGTATTTACGTATGTGTATCAGCTGTCTGGTTACCATAGCAACAGTCTCGGCCTAGTACAGAGTCAGACAGCTGTGTGACTCTATAAAAAAATACTATATAACTATCGTGAAATAGACAATACGTTAACGACGATTTTAACAATAATAATGGCGACGAATTATTCTGAAAAAACGTACGTGACTTTAGTCGCTACATAATTTATTCATGTACCTTTGGATTATACGTATTTATGTGTGCATATATGAATTCAATGAGTCATGGAATGTTTAATTGTAGAATAAAATGTTTTAAGAGGCGAGTTCAGCTTTATTTCTATTTATTTATCATGGCGTAACCGTTATTACACTTTATCAATGTTTAAAACGTCCCTTAGCGTGGGATCAGATCTGTATGACGCGATACTCTACGACAGTAATATTTCAATTTCGCTCGTTTTCAATGCTAGTATTAAAGTGAGCTCTTTGTAGGAGTTGCCATCTTACATTTAATATGATTTATCTGTTCTGAAGTTGGAATCCTTTAATACTCTCCAGTGGACTGTATTCGTCAGATATTTGTATGTCTAATATCAAATATGAAAGTGTAAAAAACTACATTGCATTATATTGTTCATTATTTATGTATTAGGAAATTGACGTGTTCTATATTTAAATTCTAGCATAGAGCACGATTCTTCGTGAAGGTAACAGTAATTACTGTGTGACTGGTATCACATTTTATCAAATAGTTAGTAAGCTAATCAATTTTCTTCATGTCATACGGCCGCGTGGTCAGTAATTAGTGAGGTCGTTAGCGTAACGTTACTTTGTGTTATGTTCGTTAAATATTTAGTATTATTGTCTTGTCACGCCATTTCCCTTATGGATTAGGCAGAGAACACCGAGTGCGTTAAATAGGTCATGCTTTTTGCAGTTTTCTTTTATTCCCCTTTATTTAACACAACCTACAAGATCTCATATTAGGTCAGTGTTACTTCATAGAACAGAATGATGACATGGGCACTTCGTACGATTTTTTATGACGAAAGGATAAGATCATTAAAGGATCAGGTATGTATGAATAATAATATTTAGCATTGTTTATGAATCAATGAACACAACACAGTGAAGTTTCTTAAAAAAGTTTAAAAAAACCTAACCGACCCGGGGATCGACCCCAGGACCTCTCGATCAGCAGTCGCGCTCGCAACCATTTGACCAAAAATTTTCTGAATACGAAATTGGAGAGGCACTTAATTTTTTTTTAATCACATCAACAATCACATGGATTCCAATATATGGAAACTGCTAACTCGTGCGCACGCCGCACCCGCTAACTGCTATTAAAAAATGATCTTAAAATTATCGATACTTGTCCTGTTAACCTTAAAATGACCTTTGCAAAAGGTATATCAATTAATAATCATGATACATCATAACTGATATCGACATGCCGAAAAACATAACAGTAAATATAAACTTCTTCCCATCAAAACATTAAAATTTTCCTTTAAAAATTTCATCATCTCATTCGGATATCTTGGATAATATTTAATACCAGTCATTATAAAAACAATGTGCATTATGAATTTTAAAAGTAATTGGCATGCAATTTTTGTAATTTGACAAGTTTGATTTTTGAAAAATGAGAAGTGTGAGACTAAACAAGATGACTGGATGAAGATTGGGAGATATAATTGGGAGAGTGCATATGTAAAACAAGAGATGAGGAAACGTAGTAATTTCTAAAAATACACGAACTAGTAACAGTTTCATCTTGATTTAGATATAAAATGCAATGTCCGTATTGTAAGAACTGTTAGCGCGTAGTGATATTATCAGGGAATGGAAATTTCCGGGTTCGATTCCCACAATCGGTTTGCTATGTCCCTATAAAGAATGGCCCCGGCTTTGGGACGTTGGCTTTTATATACATATAAAACATTCTGTGCTGTTTGTCGGTCAACGCGTGGGTTCATGCGGGTGATATCACATGTTACCCCCACGTATAGTACATGTCCCGCGCGACTTTAGGATACAATCAGGAATATTGTCTTTAGTTGAACGGAGAACGGAATTTGTTAGACCAGATCATAACTAGACATTGAAACCCTCGATATTACGGGCCGAAATATATAATGTTAGTATCATAACAATTTATTGACAATGTAAGTTATAAAGATGAACGTCTTCGGTGTTCATCTTTCGTCATTCCATCGAGTGCCTATTATTACATTTATTAAAGTCCCAGTAACCTCGTTCGCTTGCCTAACGGCTCCGGTACGATCTCACGAACTGTTCTGAGAATTTCTCAAGCTCTAGCAATGGTTCATTGCCTACCGTATAGTACTTTACCGCGATAGCTATTATGCGCCGACCTATTTTGTATTTAACAACGATATGCCCCAAATGCGTTACAAACTGAACTGAACAAGTTGCATGCCTTGCAAGTGTTGAATATTTATTTTGCGTCAGGTTTTCCGTTTGATTGGGTTTGTGGAACATTTTTTTTGTGAAATTTTTGATTAAGTTCCTACAGGAGCTCGTTCATGTAGCAATCATATAACTCACGTATGAAAGTTAACGAATATTAGCATTGAAATCTGATAAAGGAAGAAACATGTCCACCACCCGCACCACGCACTATCCTTCGAGAGAGCGTAATATAACATAACTTTAGACGTTAATGAAACAGCTCGCTGCGCAGTGGCGCCTCTGGTGGCGATCACGATCCTCAGTAATAATGAACCTACGTCGGAAAGAGAGATAGATGGCAGCCAACATTGTGAACCGAGTTTGTAATAAATTAAATAGTGTTAATTCATCTCTAAACGAACAATAAAGTACTTACATACGCCCTTACATCTTCCTACTTAAGCTAATAATAAGTTAGAACTTAGAAACGACCTGGTTGTGTCTCAGGGCGATCCCACGGGATTCTTAACCAGGTAAACTCGGGCTTACTATATACTGGTGTGTATTAGTGTAGTGCGGTGAAACTTTACTCATTTTCAAGTCATTCCAACTTAACTGAAACAAACTTCTCCAGAAGTTCGAATAGCAAACATTGATGCTCGTTCACAATGTTGGGAAACATTCAAGAAAACTTTTATATAAAGCCACTATTTCAATAAATTTAAACTAATTTTAATGAATATAACTTTATTAATTATAATCTTTACTGGGTCCTTAATTTTAATCATATACCACTTGCTGTAACCGTGAACAGGCCATTATGAAATGACCAAGTGACCACTAACATCAGCACAGGTTAAACTGGTAAACAACAAACGATACAAACAACTAGTAGAAATCTGTGTTCAAATATTAATTGCAACTGAAGATGATAGAACGCTACAGTTCTACCAACTTCAGAACCTAAAGAGTATTACAGAACGCAACATAACTTTATAAGAAACTGATAGAATGCCAGAGTTGTACCAACTCTTCATAGAGAAATATCTGTAGTAAAACGTATGTAATATAGATGTTTAACGAGTCTAAATGTGCACTGCTCAATCGAGATAATGGCCGATACGAGAACGGTACCGCGTCAACCGGATGCGAATCCACTATCGACCGGTGAAAGTAGATCTTACAAAAAATGCTCCAATTCCTTGCGTCCGTTGATATTTCGTGAGACATTCACAACGGGCCGAAAATGGTACGCTTTGTACTGCAGCATCTATGTAACACGTTTTCAATGCAAAACTTAGCATTCCTAGAGCATTCCCATATCACTTGCCATTTTGCATATATTTAAAAGATATCTTGTAGTTTTTTTCGAAAAGCTGATATCCAAATTGCTTGAACATTTCGATTGTTAAAGTCGAAATACGGTTTATACATTTTCAGGCAGAAGATTAAGATATGTCTATAGAAGAAAATTCATCATCATTATCAGTCGTTTTCTCTTTCAGCTTTCAACCGTAGATCTCGTATTATTATCCAGATTTTGCGGAAACCGCGGTGCTTTTTTAACACATGACATTGAGTCTGTATTTCCTCAAAGGCAGGAGAGGCAGGAGAAAACGATTGTAGAAAACTCCCGTGATTCACCTGTTGTGTTATACGTCACACCTTGGAATTGGTGTTTAACCTGTTGCTTTAAAATTTATTATTCAAGCATTAAATATAAAATCCTGAACCTCTAAAGACAGAACACGATATTTTTACAACATATGTATTTACTTGAGCAAGAGAAAAGTGGTTTGTGATTGTGGGTCACTTTAACCTTTCAGAAAAGTCAGCGATCAATTTGTCATTGGATTATTGTAAAAAAAACATTTATGTACCTGTGAACTTTCCGCAAACAGCGTCTTTGATAGTGCCGATACACTTTTGTGTCCTGTACTTATCATATACGTAGTGTCAATATTAAAGAGATACCTTATCAATAATTCCAAATTAATAAATCAATTATCTTTAAGAAAACATACTTCCTGCGTGATAAGTCATATCTATTAATTGCAGTGTTCGATATTATCTGATACAATTCGTATGAAAAATCTTTGTTTTTATTTTTAATTATTTAAGGCCAAGCTTGCGTATTGTATTATGAGCGGATTTCTTTAAACAGGATACGAATGTTATCAGAGGAACTTTTGTTCGGACAGCTGTGAAATAATCGAGTTACCCTTGATTTAAATCGGGAGACAACGAACAGTTACAACAGGTTGTCTCTTGTCATTTCACTCGACGACCTCAATAACAATATCACGCGAACTCGATACATTTAAATAATTTGTAGCTACAATATAATGAAATGGACAAATTTGCTGAGATATAAATATGAAACGACGAAATAACTTATGATAACATATGTAGGTACGTGTACTATTCGGTTGAAAAAACAATGGACATCAAATTATAGTGTGTTTACATTACATTATGTCATCATCATCAGCTTACTCCCGTCCACTGATGGCTTACATTATATAGTAGGAATGAATGAAAGACAGTGTTAGGATATACATATGTATAGGAAAAGTAAAACGTAGACGGACATAGCATATATATTTTAGCAATTTTAAAAATGTTCTATGTCCTATACAATATATGTATATAAGAAATTAATATATATTATGTAAAATTGGTAAATTGGGAAAAAGAGTGATTGGGAAAGTGGGAAATTGGGAAAATAGGAAATTGGGAAAATGGGAAATTGGAAATTTGGAAATGGAAAGCGTGTAAACCTTCAATTTTTAAAAGTTTCCACACCGACAAATGTTATAAACTAAGTCTCCGACCTACCTTTATTGTAAAAATACCGTTCTCGTTCACACATAGTAGATGTTAGATACCTGCGTTATGATAGAGTCATTATTTGTCAATTCTCTTGTTGTTAATTATTATTTGGTCAAGCGTGAAGACATCTTTATCGAGTTGACATACTTATATTCCCTTTTAATAAATAAAGAAGCGTTCTTTAAAAAAGCATTTTGAATGATATTTAATTACAAATGCTAAAATGTTGCAACAATAGGCCTGCAGTGGGGACCGTTGCCAATCGATTGATGTGTTTATATTCAACGCTCCGTCATTCATCTTGTGTAATGTAATAAACAAGATTTGTGTATAACGACGAGATGGAATAGCCCGTGAGAATATATTGTGTATGTACTCATGTCTATTACCTATATCTACTTCTCGTGAACCTTCCACTGCCCATATGATTCATCATATTTACTTCTACCCTTAATTTTTAATGAAGCATAAATATTGTATATATTTAAGTCCATTAACATTTTGATTTTAGTAATGACAAACCTGCAATAAGTCTCAGAATGTAATGAATATATCAGTATTACAAACTTATTCTATAATCGAAACTTTCCTAACGGGACCCAGGTCTATTATTGAATCGATAAAGAATCGGTTCAACGTAATCCATGCCTATTTATGGGCGCAAGTGCAAGTATGCGACCTGTTAGCGTAGTAATGTAACTGTTCAATATATTATTAATGGATATATGCATATATGTATTCATGTCAATATTTGTATATGTGTATAATAGTACACCGGTACACAATGATCTTTAGCAGGCGCTGCAGAGCGTGGACTTCTGTTCTAAAATTAACATATCGCATGTTGCACTGGATGTAGATATGTTCAGAGGAATGCTAATAATATATTAACAGTCTTAGGCTGAGTTTACGCGCAGAATGCGGGAAAGCATTTTATACGATTCACTTCTAATTGTACGCTATTAAATTGTTTGTCATTCGTTCGTGTCTTTGGATAAAATGGTGAAAACCAAGCACTATTTAAATATGAGTGTGATTAGAGAAGTGCTAAAATAATAATATATAATAAGACCATTTCTTATGTCTTTAAAATAGCAGATATTTGAATATTTCAATGTAAATCTTTTCAATTAATATTATACATTAAAATAAATAAGAAAGTTATTAACCTAAGTAATGAATAATACTGTACACAAGCACATTCAACAGATCCATCGCGCGACAAAGCTTTTCCTTGACCTGTAACTGTACGGAGTTTATTTTGAGTAATGAAAAGTAAACAAAGTAGTTCTAAATGTGGCTTGCACATTTATTAATATTCAATACGTTCTTGTAAATAATTTTGAAAATTATAATTATCCATGATCAGACTTTAAGACATTCGAAATTTGAGCGTGACTTGAAATTCAAACAAAGATCTACTATTCCAAGTCAATATCAACTAGAGACAGGTAACATTCAGAATGATAATTCAATAACACCAACTTAAATACATATATCAAAACGAACATCTACGGATAATACATTATTTTAAGTAACAAAACATATAACACTTTTATAATTACCGCGATTAATATATCGAGTTCTCTTTAGTGATAATAAATGTGCTATCTGGATGACCGTAAGCTCGTGCCGTTGATGCATCATACGCTTTATTAATGAGTTACGTGGAACTAATTCAGACATGCCAAGGTATTTGTCCAATAACGGCGTATTGTAAGACGTTGTATAGAGTTTTCCAGTCATTGTGCTGTACCACTGACGTCAAGCATACCTTGAATGTTCATAAAGTTCAAGAAATACTTACTTGAAACGAATAAATGTGCCTTATAATAATAGCCTTCCATCTAGGTGGAGAGTGGCTGGCAGTAGTTGGATGCGAAGAGCTCGAGCTCAAGATGGAGCTCAGTGGCGTGCCATTGGAGAGGCTTATGTTCAGCAGTGGACGGGAGTGGGCTGATGATGATGATGATAATAATACAGGATATTGATGACTTTATTGACTATTAATTTACGTGATCACATTCAAAATTCTACTTGAGAAAGAAATTGTGGAACAGTTAGGTATATATGTACGTGTCCTATAAACGAGTACATGCACCAAATTGACATTGTTTGGCCAAAACACATGCCGATGTTACTGTATCGACAGTGAATCGATGAAATGTTTATTTCAATATTCGTAATCGATACTCGACCACAAATCGACACGATATCGAATGAATTGCACGGCATTACTATCGATCAATATTGTTAATCGAAATATTATGACGTCGTAAAATTTCGGTGTGTGCCAACGATAATTTCATACGGTGTCCAAAACTGCAACAATTATAATATTAAAATTAAGCAACATATTTGAAGGAAAACAGTAACGGACACCGGCTTTATCTAGTAGTGTTTAAAGTAACAAAAATGTCTAATCATTATACATTATAAAAAATACAAAATATAACTGGTGAAAAGCGGGATTGTCTTACACTCTTCTGTCTACCCCTTTGGGGATTATAGGCATGATGTTACGTTACGTTTTATAAAAAAATATTCTTGTCGAGATTGTTACAGATAAATTTTCTCTTCATATATACAGTACTTTGATAAAAACAAGACACTGCGACACTTTCTAACACCTACCGTATTTAATATCTAAACTATACGGCTTACGTTTCACTTCATAGACTCATAGAGAATGATATCAAGGCGCGATCGTTGATAGCATTAGATTTCTAGCATTTATATCTAAATCTAGAAAGATTTTAGAACGTGATAAATCACATTCTTGTCGTAACTTTTCTTTGGATTTCGACATGGGGAAATGGAGAATCAACTTCCTTGTTTGATGGGCCAGTATGTACCAGAGGTACAGGACTGAATTAGGCGCTGGAAGTCTTCTATCATGCATCCATTCCATGTGTTATGGAATCAGGATCATACAGGTTATACTAATATTTTAATAATTTTCCCGTATCATTTTTAGTATGTTTTGAAAAAGGATGAAATACGATTTTTTTTATTTTGTTTGAGTGTACCCATAATTGATTAGACAATATCTCTATTTGAAATGACAAAAGCAAATAAAAACTTACAACTTCACCATTGAGCTCGTCACAAATAAGATGTTATTCGGGGGTCTGACAAACAGACACTGGAGACTTCCACGGTCTTCCATCTAGTTTCATCATCAAAACAATTTGGTGATATCATATATAAATTATTGTCGCATCATTTTTCCATATGTGTGCAGTTTTAAACGATTTAGACGTCTGAATGTGGGTTAAAAGGTGGGTGGAAGCAGATATTATTAACGAATTAAACTCTCGATGTGAAAACGTATTTTCATCTTTAAATTGAAATAAGTTAAAGCCAACCATAAAGCTCACACTAAATATGCGTCTATCTTTTGAATATAAGTCAAAGTCAATACATGATTTAAAGGATTTTTAGGGAAATAAACCTAATGACTATGATTGGTAATTGCTATGATTAATAAACACTCTGATATAAGGGTTATTGCATTTTTCTATAACATGTTTATATATTTTGCATTTATCAATATTTTCCATTCTAACTGTACAACTAAATCATAAATCGTCGAGTATTTTTCTTCACAATATTTATTTATTTAATCTATTCATCATGCAAGTGATGATTACGATTTGATGATAATTCAATCATTACCTCAGTAGGCAAATATTCTTCTTCTTAGCGTGTCGATGACAAACACATTTTAAGTCCCTAAATGGTTTTAGCCCAGAATTTTGCCACGCT
>DWME01000652.1:0-30990 GCA_018244795.1 Parelbella ahira ahira
GACTACGGCCTTAACCCTCTCAATATGAGAGGAGACCCATATTCCAACAGTGGAATGACTAATGGATCGATTATTATATTTTTTTTTTTTTTTTATTGTAATCTAACATAATGCCCGTTGGAAGGTTGACGATTGGTGTTATTGGATTATTTCTCAGCCGAACGTGCACAAGAGCAGATGCAATTGCTCCTTCGTAGTTAGTAAAATGTATCTATATATATATGTATGTACGGATTTGACACACTATGAATGTTTTGGGTGGACTGCTAAACAATTGCATTAACTATTTTAAATTTGTCTAACGCGATAATTATTTATTATAGCGTCACGCCAGGTCTCTTACGAGATAGACAGAGAGTACTGAGCGCTAATATCTCTATCCGTACAGACCTGAAGCGTTATCTCTACAATGATCACTTTTCAAACTGGTACAATGGTAACTGAACTGGTGAAAACTGAAAGTACCTTCTACCTTTCTCCGCCGACCACTTTGAGAAGAACAGGCGTGATGTTATATTATTTATGAATAAAAAGGTAAAACAAAAATTTGATAGCTCTTCGAGCAAGTATATTTCTATGTCTTCTAATGGTCGCCTTTGTGTGCTGTTTACGCGAGCGGCGACACGGGAAACTGTTAGTTAACTCAAGTTGTGTACATCGTTAGTTGTTGTAATTTTATTGTTAGTTAATCGCATTTGTACATTCGTTTCTTATTGGTAACTCTCGTAGCAACCATTGAGGATACTTTACAGGTGTGATAACTGTAATAATTATGTTTCATTATTGTTATAACGTAACGCCAACTCCCTTACGAGGGAGGCTGTTTGTACATGATTGTACAATATTAAAAAATACATATTTAGACTACCTAGAGATGTTAGTATAAAAACCAGAAATTGTCTGAATTATTATTTACTAATTTTTTTCTCGAATAAATTTGTACATTATTAGATAGTACGCAACAGTTAAAATCAATCATATATCACTTGCACCCTTGATGCTCGCTGGGGATAAATTAGTTTTTCTGTTGTTACAAAAGTACTAAATCAATTGGTCAATATCGTAACGGCACGCTGCTGCAGTGGGTGCGGTCCATAAATACATGCAGAACAGTTGTAAGACGCCCGTTTCCTTATAGGCCATCAGTAGCACCCGTGCCATGGTATTGCGTAATCTATGAAAAGTTGTACTATTATTTATTTATCTCAAATATAACTAATGTTATATCGATCTATGTGCAATATTCGGACAGATCCAGATCAGATCCATTCAGATCCAGATCCATTGGTCTCAGTAATACGACTATTAAATACCTATAATTATTTTCGCAGACACATCATATATAAAATGTATCTATTTTAATTACCCGGTATGTTTCATATTTAAATTATTAAGTTACTTTGGGACGGTGGTCTAGTCTCCGCAAGAGCGAGTAGCGAGCAAGAGGAGGAGCTCGAACTGGTTCGACTCTCGGATAGGGCAAAGCATTAATTGCTAAGATTTTCTCATTTAAATTCTCAGGACTCTGGATTTATGGATTGTGTATGGCAAAAGGTTTACCCTTTATCAAATCCATGGGGCGTATATCAAAACTAATGAAAAACAGGAATGCTATACTTTACTGCCTTAATTTACGCAGACATACAGGCGCGATCTTATATTACATTATTTATCTTTTAATTTCACTTTGTAATATGTACTGTTAGTGTTTAAAAATAGTGTTTTATGAGTACATATAACAATATTAGATTAGTAAACTTTAACATTTACAGATCTACCTACGTATAACATGTAAAATTAATATATATATATTACTGTCTCTTTGGAGGTACATATATGCAAATAAATGTTTATGATTATGATGTAATCTCAACAACTTTGTACCGGTACCTCTTTTACATCAAATCGTTTTTCTATATGAATTAACTGATAAAGGTCTGTAGGTCTGTTATTTTGCGAGCATCACGCAGTGTATTTTTGCTTCCGATACTAAAACATAAAAGGCTTCATAATAAAAAAAAATCCAGAGCACTACGACGTGGGGTCCTTCAAGAAAAGCGCAAGGAGAAAGCTCTCTTTCAACGCATCGGCCACTCAACATCAGGTGCTCGACTGCCTATTTGTCGTAGTTCTGTATAATCGTAATGATGTTAGTATACATTTTATAGTTTCCAATGTTTCTCGTAAATTTGGCTATTGTGATCGGACGTATATCGGATCGGATTTATATTGCGCGGAAATAATGTCAAGGCCGACGGTATAACTATGACTAATACGAATCAAATTTCGTGTCGAGTTTTACGAAAACGTCTACTTCAACTTTGCCCCCGCGTCGCGAGTCGTATGTAAAACAACATATTCATTAAATTTCCAAAATTAACTTTCGTATAGAAAGTCAGGTGCAAGGAGATTTATTGCGTCCCTTTGTATTGTAGAAAATATGTCAAATGGTTAAGTCATATATGTTTATTTGCTGTACGTATGTTTCACAGTATTTAAAAAAGCAAAGATTTAATATTTCCTATCCATCGATTTTTCTCAGATCTAACAGTCTTTACAGACATACCACTTAAAATCAGGTTGATAATTGCATAACGGCTTTACAATATTTTTGCGCTTGTTAAAAAAATGTCTCGTACGGAACTCCGTTTACTCTAACGGCAATTATTATCGCGTGTACATTTAATTAAATATTATACACACGTCAAAAAATCATTAGCATATTACAACCGTTTTGTTATGACACGGTGATTGTATTATAATAGAGGAACATATTTTTATATAAATTACACGGGACAGCTCACATGCATAATACAAAATAAATGATACCTACGGATATCAGTTTCCCCATTATATCTAAATAATAATATATTAATATTTTTTTGCCCCATAACTATTGTAGGTGCTTTTCATTAGGGCTGATATATACATATATTTCTTAATCATTTGCTAGAAAAAAAAACGGAACAACTGTTTTTACTCTAGTTTAACACGTTCCCGCCGGCGCGGGCGGCCTAATTTGTAATTCCTCCCATCTGGCGGCGCGGCGCTGTAAATCCTAGTTTGTTTCATCAGACGGCGCTGCGCTGTTGTGACTTTCTCTCAAAAAGCGATATGCGATTACGTTGTTGCTCTTCACGGTAATTTACGAAGTGTATCAGAAGAATTTCTTAAATTCTGACAGAGATAGTTAACATCCAAGGTCGAGTGACCAAAAAGCGCGTAAAGTAAAAGTACCGATGAGGTAAAATCTGAAGTTAATTTCCCGCGTCGAGGACAGGTTTCCTGTCGTTTTTGATCGCTGAACACATAGCCAACGAATTATAATTACGACTTTATAGGAAGCTATATATATACCTACAATGTCGCTTTTTAAATTTTCCCTATAATATTTATTATTACGTAATTTTCACCTAGTACAATACAGTTACATTGAAAACAACAGTCATTATTTATTTATCTATATAAATATATTTTTCTATGACGAGAACTCAATCATGGCAATAGAAACAATAATGATCTTATAACAAATCATATTTTATAATTATCGGCAACCTTGGTAGAATTGTGTGAAGAATAATTTTATAATTGCGGTCAATTTGCCACAGTGCGGCAGGCGAGGCGACGCGCGAGATCATCAATTGCATAATGTTTATACAATTCGATAAGCATAGTTTATTTTAGTCGATTTTTAATTCCGTCTGTAACTGAGCGTATCAAAGGCAGTGAACTGAAAGTAGGATTTGTTTAAAATTCCACAACGCTCTTCATGAAGTAAGTAGTAGGTCTTGTTATTGACTATGTATATATTGTACCTACATATGTAACTGCTTACATTTCTCGACTGTAGATATTCGTCTTCTAATTATTTCCGTGTGTTTTAATCGGAATTATACATCGACTTAAACGTTTTAAGACGTTAATATCCTAATAACTGTAATGAAAATTAAACATACGTTTCTCCCACTTCAGATATAATTATTCAAGTACGATATGAACCTCATAGAAATATTTATAAATATAAATAATATTAATGAATTATATATTTGAATAATTATGTAATTCGATTGTGCGAGTGTCGGACGACATGAGGCAGTGCGATTAGTCCGAAAAAGCAACTGCTTTTTATATACATACATGTGTTTTAGCAATTGTAAATTATTATTTATGTATTACTAAATTGGATAAAGAACAGTAACAAAATTCAATACTTATTATCATTTTGTTTTGTACACTGCTAAAGGTCACTTGTCATTTTTCAAGTTTGGGATTAATATTGCAAACATAAAATCTACAAGATAATTAGCGTCAAATAAAATCAAATAAGTAATATAATACAATCGATATAACATCTGATGAATTTAAGTTTCACGAAGCAGCTTTTAAAGATAGGCTCACGGTACATCGGCGATAGACACGAGATAGGTACTTAAACGTCTGGCCTTTGGTCGCGTAGCTTTTGTTCCCACGCTATGTTCCAGGGGGCCATAGAAAAACTTCAACCGGTTTAATATAGGGATTGGATCTTCGAGAGCAGCCGTGGACGGGTTCTGTGCTAGAACAGTTGGCAGCTTTATGTGTGATCAACCACCGGACTCTGGTTTGGTCACGTACACGATGTTTATCTCATTCTCCAGCTTCCACACACCAAAGTACGCACATCGCATTTAATGATCCGCTGACGGTCTAATTTTTATTTCGTCACACTTGTTATAAATAGATCCTCTTAAAGATATGTGTAATAAATTAGTAATAAGTGCTTGTATTTCCCATACGTAATCAAAATTTTATATGACAACAACAGGATACTTAATATATTCAATGAATACTTCAAGCAAGTATAACCCGTTCGTAACTGATCTAATAATAATGTTCCGCGCGTAACGCACTCGCCGACGCTGCCCGCTCGCACTCGCCTCACCAACTATACAAATCTTGTTACCTAGAGCAAAATTTACCGACATTTTGCTTTCAAAAAATGCATCACATGGAACACGAAACAAATTGCTGAATAATAGCGAGAGAAATGTACGAAATGATCGTGCTGTCACAACAGCGGACGTGCATAAAGGTGGGCACGGGTAAACTATGTCATGTCCTTATTGGCCGTGTGTCCTTTGCGAAACAAGGAAAGCAGATGTCGGTGACTATTCAGAAGTTGTATGTAAAAAGTTTGTTACTAGTACCTACAATAAAATATCACTGCGACAAAACAGAACACAAAATTATTTATAATTCATTATATGTAGGTATTTATATAAACGAGTCAAAACCATAAGGGGCCGTTCAAGTATTACGTGAGCAGTATAGGGAGCGTAGGGGTCTTTGGTTTGCTTATTTTTGATGACATGGTGGCTGTAGGGTCTAGGTGGTGATTACGTCAGCAGTAGTCATGTACCTTTTTGTACACACATGGCAACCCATACATTGTCTATTTTTGAAAAGGAAAAACACTTTTCTTCCTCCAGTTTCAAATTACGCGACCAAAAAACTCAAATTTAAAATAGCCCGCGCAAAAAAAAGGTAATCCGAAAACGTATGTTATGCATATAACAATATTTACGTAAACATGGCAGGGAGGGGTTGAGGTTTGTTTACTTTTGCTGAAAAGGAGGCTGAGGGGGGGGTTAATGATTGTAATAAATATGCTTACGTAATACTTGAACGGCCCCTAACAACATTTTCTGGTTCGAGTGAAATTTAAAACTGAAATACCTTTGAAGAAAGGAAACGACACAGGCTTCATAAAACATACATTTTTAATCAAATGTTATAAGAGATGTTTGCATGTGTGTGTTATAAGAGTGCTATTACCAGAGCTCGTTATAAGATTACTATTTTATCACATATCCACATGACAAATATTAGGCTAAATAGGAGTGGAATTCAGAACACCTAGCCATAGAGATATTATATATAGAATAGGGAAGACATACGGCTGCCTGTATATGGCAACGTTCGACGGTTAGAAAGAGAGAAACGATCGCGATACCCTATCTCTCTCTATCTCACTATTGACTCATGACTCACGCTAGCGCTATCTGTGCGTGCGCGAGCAGAAAGAAACTAGATAGGTGGCCTCATTTGGTATTTCTTTTTTTTTCGGCACATTTTAGGCTGGCACATTCCCCTACTCTATTTATAATATCTCTATGCACTTATCCCATAATAACGGTTGACTGAGCACCCGGCTAAAGGGCCAATAATTTAGATTTCTATGCAAACGTATGCACGACTCAAGTCTATTTCTACACATAAGAACGAAACGGTATATATTATACTTGCATTACCTTCAACGATCTTTCTTTGCTGGTAACCGCATTGTTAGCATTTAACGCAGCGTGTATCATTCGAATTGTATAGGAGGACTTCAATAGCAATGCAGAATAGCAAGGCTGGATTATCCCCCCAAAGCAGGAAACAGGCATAAATGGGCCCACGGTATGAATACCCCTGGAATGATTGAACTGATAGGATAATATACTTGTAGGTAACTAAACACCTACGCTGCTGATTTGTGTGTAATTTGCGTAAGCTTTTAGTGTTGGTATGTAATAATCGATACCGGTGTCAGTTCTCAGTATTTTACCTACGTTAATATACATGTATTAGTCTGTCATAATTCTAAGAACTATACACATCGATTTTGTGTATGAATTCATATAATTTTTCGAATGATGTGCGAACATTTAATTCAAGTCTTTTAACTTCATTTTATAATTTATCTTATCTTTCGTTTGCAATGTCGTTGATGATCTCATTTTGTTGTTCTATTTCATTTAATAAGCAACGTGATATACGGCGAACATATTTTAATAATTTGCATCGGAGATTTAGCAAAATATTATTGTTTATTCTTTACTTGCTAATTCTAGAAACTTTTAAGTATCAACATGTAACATTGTAATCATCTTTCGCAACTGACTGTTTCTATTGGGTGAGGCCTTGCCGGGGAGAACTTAAGTTAATAACTAACTTAAACTTATCGTAGCTGAACACTCTCACAAGTAACTCAATCTCCTTCTCACGTGAAATGAAAGTAATCAACCGGTGTTTCATTGCTTTGTTAATAATTTTGCTTCTTGTAATTTTTTTATCCATTAAAAATAAAAGTTCATTCAGCAACGGATTTCTCTCTTTATTTAATAGGTAGATATGCAAAATTACTTCCGTGTGCTAATAATATGTAGTAATTAAGTAAAAATTATTAAATACCTCATGATAAATCGCCATGTTCTGGCACAAACAACATCCGAGGCGCCGCTGTGCTTCGTAGACTTTAGGAAATGTTTTTTTATGTAACACAGTCATTGCAAAGTATTATTTCGCAACTCGATTCACGTTTTAAAATGGCGTTATCTACAAAACGAAATCTCTGTCTATCTGTCTAACGCAATACTATCTACATCAGCGTCGGTACAGTAGTTAAAAAGTGCAATCGTTTCTCAATAGATATAGTTATGTTGGTCACAAAAATTATTTCCGTCTAAATTGTACCTCTGCATTAGTTTGTACCATAGAGTCAAAACACATTATTAGTGATAACAGAATAGATTTTGTCTATTCCTAAACACTATATACGTATTGAAAAAAAAAATTACTATAGCCATAAAATTGTCTGTTAACTGCGATGTGGATATTTAAGTGGTTTAAAATCTATTGTTTTTAAATCTAGTATTTATTACTATTAAATTTTAGGTTATTCGACGACAAACAGTCATATATACAATTAAATTATTGAATAGTCAATATTGTATATTATAGTCATATTGGAACATATAACATAATAACATTTATATCTTATTAAAGCTCGACTGAATCACACGTATGTGAGATTAAAATACTTTATGCAGTTATATTATGTATAAGATTTTAATAACTTTAGGCGTAATGAACATTGTTTTCTGAATAAGTGTTTGAACCTGGCTATTTATAGACAGCAAGTTCAGTAACAGTTTCTCAACCTCTGACATAACAATGTAGGTCGCTGATAGTGAATTTATCTGCAATCGGAGGTTCAAGGCCTGGGTACGCGTGATCGATCCACCTGGCGGGGTGCTTCCGAACTATCATAATTATATCTATAGATGTTTGCAATGTACTGTTACACGGCGTTGTGGGGTTGGAGTTTTAAAAAAAGAAATTGTTTAAGCTAAACTAATTTATGTAATATTTAATAAACAAAGATTTAGGATAAACAATGATTTAAGAAAAGGACGAGTAGCTCCAGCTATGGTTTAGAACTGACTGACTTGTTTTGATTATATGAAAGACAAGCTGCTAACTCGGTATATATCTCCAACAAATATAGGGCTGTAACAGTACGATTCTTTCATTTCGTACCAATGCCGTTTTGGAAGCTAGTTTTAGAGTAAATCTAAACTTTTACTGCGTAATTATTATTATTGACAAAAGAGTTGCATGTAGTTGGTTATTTTTTAAGGTCTCATTGTTATCTTGTGTCTATGGCGGCTTTTTGAGACCCGAATGCCTATTCAATACAACTAAAAACCTAGTTTGTTTCGTACACCTATATTTTTAAAATTATGAAACGTTTACCCGCCAAAACTTAGTAAAAAAGATACCCAAAGCAGTTCTTACCAGTCGTTAATATAATCATAGACAATCCACATGGCCGTTGAACGTGCAGGCTCACTAAACTAGTACCATAACTAGCCGCCATTGTGAATTCTATCTGCTTACTATGTAATTGTTATGGCGCTGTTTTCTCTGAGTTATGTGTTTGCTATTCAACGGATGGTATTAGTCAACTTCCTTCGCGCTTAAACGGATTTGCACTCTAGGCGAATTCTCGTTATTTTCGGCAATAAACGATGTGTTTTCTGGTGGTTATTGCTTGCTGTTACTGTCTGGAATTATGATGATTGAATGCATGCAGTTGTGTATTGAATGTAAAGAAAATAATAGGAATGTCATGTATGAGTTCATTTTAATTTCGTAAATGTGGATACTGGCATGTGCAGTTGTTAAATATTAATGATAACCCCTTTAAAAAAATCGCTCGTAAGACATTATTTATGTTAATGAGGCGTGATTATAAAAATCGTAAATCGTGCATTCTGTTGGGAACCCCCAAAATTAACCTTTATTTTATTTCCAATGGTATCCTCCAGAGTTACGATTGAAGAATTTAATTTGTCATAAATATATGAATCTCATACGCTGAAAAGATATACCCATATCATAACATTAAAGAGACTGTTTACGAGTTTTAGCAGTTTCTCGCGACGGATTTTATAAAGTTTACAATTTAAAAAACTTAACTAGTGAAACGTGGGAGTGTATCTATTACTACACTGCTCTGCCTACCTTTTCGGGGAATACAGGGGTGATGTTACGTTTTAATACGGTATTCAACGAAACTAAATTTCGGTAGGTAGGTACGTATATATCTGATTAATTTGTGGGTAGTACATAAATGTAATGTTAAGAATTACGCCCTCAAATAAATCCACGCTCGCCACAGTTAATTGTAATTAGGGCCCACTTGACTTCGATGTGACAGTTTTATATCCGTTCTTAGCTTTTGTTTATTGTTTTATGTAAAAGGAAAGAACCGGTTTTGTCTAATAATATATGTAGATAAAATAAGTACGATACTTGTGTATTTGACTGAATTAAAACATGTTAAGACAATTCAATAGAAAATAAGCGTATCTGTAAGATTTTTAAAACGTCTTAGTACTTTAATCAATCACAATTACACGTTTGGTAGCTTTGAGTGGCCGATTTTATAATACAAAAGATACTTTATTATTAAGAAACAAAAAACTTTGTGTCTGAAAACTGAATTTTTTTCTCAAATATTTTATCTCAATTCAGACATATTTATTTTTATGTGTTATTTTCATAATTAAAATCATTTTTTAAATTCATTCATGATTATCTCAAGAAAGTATTTTTTCTATATATAAATCAGCTCTATATTCAGTATTCAAAATAAATATTTTCTTTTGCATACACAAACAAATAGACAGTAACTGGCCAGTTTTGACAATTACATAGCTTGAATTTCGAACACGTTTGTGTTCGAAATTCAAACCAATTGGTCTTTTAATTAAGAACGGTAACGTGCTTGTATACAAATCAATGCAGTAATTAATTGCGAGCATATCTCGCATTTACAAATTCGTATCGCGGTCTAATTTGTCGATACTGCAAACAGTCTTGTGCGTATGACACTCGAAGGCCAAATTCAATCCTTTTACTAATAAATTATGTAAGTATTAACATTTATAACACACTTACCCCACAGCTTATGAGTGATGACCTTAAAATTTATATCTAACAAAATAGGTATGTTAGTTTTAATATCATATTAGCTGAGAATCAGGCGCTATGCCGTCATGTTGGGAGGCCTAAGTCTAGTCGTATACTATAAAGTTTAGTGAGGATTATAATGATTATGACGTATATGTTTTCCTACAGAATTATGCTGGTGTGGATTGTATATTTCAAATCTTTTATAGGTTATATAAATATTGTATAAGAGTTAATGCATAAAAATGAGCCTCTTCGAATAGACGACAACATTATTTATCTTTTTGAAATTAGATGAGAAAATCCAATTTCTGAAATCACGTAAAACCTAATTTCACGCCTGTAATCCCCGAAAGGGTAGGCAGAAATAGAAAAAGTAAGAAATCACATGAGAGTAAGAATTATCACTGTAGAAATACATTACAATGTTGAGAGTATGACATCTCAGGACCCAACTAGCAGAACATGTACAGTGCGAGGTATAGCTAAGGATTTGCGCGTACGCGCGCCATATAGAGTCGCGGCAAGTTTTTCAGCCGTCTGCCAGTTTCCTGATATGCTATCCGCTATCACGACGGATGCATGGGACCGCTTCTTGTACAAATATCACCCATTTTTATTAGCACATTTATTACATAACTCACCGTTGGATAATGTGATGGTTTAATCGCTTACTGTTAAATAATTAATCGAGTCTACTATGGATGTAATTAATGTTGCCTTGTCACGGCTTTTCATTATGCCACATAATGGTGTTTATACTAGAAAATTATGTGTGCTTGTAATACATACACGCACACAATGATATTCGCGCATACACATACAAACAAAGTAAGTTTATGACGAACAGAGGGACAATAAAGGGGTTTATGATTATGATACACACACTTGTGCAGATAGGTAACTGTATATTTACACTACAGAATATTTGTTTTAACGTTATTTAATCATATAACATTATTATTCGTATTAAACTTTGACGTATCGACGAAATAATTTTAGTGTAACATGGACGGTAGCTTTATTTGTTATTTATTTAATAATTAAGCATTATGAAACCGTCATGTAAGCAAATGACTACAAAACTTTGCATTTAAAAAGTTGCATATTCTTAATCAACTGCTATCAAAATACCTGTTAATACTGTTAGCTAACTGACCACTCGTTTGAATATATAATTCGCAATATAATAATCTATGATATATAAAATGTTGCCATGAATGGGGCCTTTCTCTTGACGATTTTAACGAAACCTCTTACTAGATTCGTGTTTTATTTGTCCTACTTTTTATTTAATTAGTTTGTAGCTTAACGTATATATATCACTTTACAACTCCGCATGAAAGCTAAGACCGTCCGCTGTGGAGGACGTCTATGGACGTCTTCAGCCTCACCTTGGAGGTATAGGATATTATATCATATCATCAGCCTATCATTGTCCACTGCTGAACATAGGCCTCCCCTACAGCGTGCCATGTTGTTCGGTCCTCTGCTTTCCTCATCCAGTGTCTACAGGCGATCCTACGAATGTCGTCGGACCAGCGGGTCGGAGGTCGTCCTACGATATTACGTCAAAGATATCCCATGTACGATTTTCGGGAATAGCTTCACTAGTTTTGTACCTACACATCTGCGGTTCTTCTTTATTTCTTATGTTCCTATCTGCTGTCCTGCACAAGCTCTCGCTGTTTTACTCGTTCTGATTGACTCGATTTTGCTTATGCTTTTTTGACCTAGTTTGATAAACTCTAAATAGTTGTATTACTTTTAATCTTACTTATGTATCAGCGCAACAAATTATATCATTCAATGTATGTTTTATATAACTATAGGGAACATTCTAGAACCTTTATTAATCGATATTTACTTAACATTCTAATAGATACAAGATATGATTGCTTTATCATGATCGATAGTATAAATCGATATAATATTTCTGTCGCTTTAATTATTAATGTTCCCACAAACAGAAGTTAAATCGAATATAATGCTAGTTTAAGATCCAATGATACGAGTCTGAGTATATTTCACGTCTCTATATTGGTATGTAAATGATCATTTGAGTTACGTTTTATACAAAGTAAACAAATACTCAGTAGAATACCATACCATTATAACAATATCTGTATGTTAGTGACCTATAAAATAAAATAAAATAAAATATCTAAATCACTATTATGATGCAATTCCGCATTTATTATTAACAGCCTATAATCGCCGGAGAGGTAGGCAGAGAAGTGTAGTACACTTTTAAGTTTTACTAGTTACTCGTACGTTTACGTCTCACTATGAAATCGGGAATTATGGTATTACTATATAACAGGAACACATCCAGGACCCGAGCGATTACTATAAATTTCTAATAGTAATTTCAGGTTAGGAAAATCAACGGTACCCGATAAGAGAATCGAATCCGGGACCGCTCGATCAGCACTCACGCTTGCAACCACTACTTCAACAGGCAGTCAATTCTTCAGTTATTTAGGCAGAGCTCATTACTAAATTTTCCATTTAATAGTAAAAGAACTTGGTAAACAGACCAAGGTAATCACTTTTCTCATACTCACAAGATATTCTAGTCAAACGAGTAAATAAATGATTTATGATAATGAGTTTGAACTTGCAAATGAGCAGCTGAACATATCTCCACATAGAACTTGTATCTTATAACTTGTGTCTTGTGTCAATTTCATGCTATGTCACGTACATTTATCATCACTATCAGCCTATATCAGTCCTTTGTTGGACATAGCCCTCCCCAAATATGCGCCTAAATCACCAATATTGAAAAGTGTTATTTTGTATAATTATATCGATTGTGAAATTATACATTTAATAACAATTGCACGTCAGTTCATTCAAAGTTGAAGGCGAGAAACCCTTGGCGTATTGCCATTAATCAGTAACGAATTGGGTCGTGTAGTGTTTAACTATAGACATTAATCTTTGTTTTGTCTATCATTATCGCGTCAGTTCGGGTTCGGTTCTGGGCGAGGTGGCCGCTGAGAGGGCAGAATTGCCACTGGTTTTGTCGTGTTTGGTATTTTATACACAATGAATTTAATTGTAAGGCTATTATTATTAAATAGATTTTGCTGTTACAACACACCTATAACACAGTATTATTAAATTCCTTAGAAACGATGTACTCTGTTAATAATAATAATCAATCATTGTGACGCACTTTCGATGTTAGGATGTGTTATGTTAAACTCTATTTATGGTCTAACATTACCCTTTTAATAAATGTTCCTTTAAATTCTTCAAGAAACATCAACGTTTATCGTTATATTAGGTTCATACAGGTAGTGTTGCCGTGCTTAGCTAATAAGAAGTGCTTACTAAACGGGTGCACGAATGTTTGTCTATTACGTAACACGTTTGTCTATTATTATAAATATTCATATGTATGCGTTTATATAATAAATACTGGATATTGCGACTTGTCAGGTTTTAGTATTCAAGGGAAAAGCACGGAGGCCTTGTAATCGCTACCCACAGGCAACACCGAATAATTATCGAGTCCGTTGGCGTCTTTATATTGATTGGCAGAACTCGTGCCTATTACGCGAACACGACCTAGCTCCAGGACGAATAATCATAGTATTTACTATACATTGCATTAATTTCTATATTACTTCAAGTAATTTATATAAATATTGTTATTAATCTGTAGGATTGTCTCGTTGGTTCAGTGGCTGCGAGCGTGATTGCTTATCAAGAGGTCCTGAGTTTGATTTTGGTTTAGAAAAATCACATCCTCATCAGTCAGTTTTTCTTTTCTATTTTATGTTACAAAGAAGAAAAGTATTGCGGTAACTTCACCAACAATTAGGTTATAAATGTAGGTATAAGATTAGAAAATTACCATCACACGCAAATAAAATGTGCGGCAATAACTATCGACATACATATTATAACGTTGTTTCTTATTAAAATGTGAATGATTTCAGTAATCAAAATTATGCTAAATAAATCTTTACACAGCATCTGATTTAAGTGGATCTATCAAACGAAATATTCAGAATTCCCTGCTTTATTAACAAAAATATAGCCAGCAATCATTAATAAGGTGTAATCGTCAATTATACATTCGCTTTCGTTCCAACTAAGCGCCTCCTAAATATAACAGAAAGAGACGACACATTTGTTCCAGAGCAATAAAGTTTTATATTTGTCTGGAGCTTCCCATATATTTAACACCGATACGGGAGTAAATGGAGTTTTCTTTAAATAATAGCCCAATAAAGGTGTTCAATAGAAATTGTGCATTTTTCGAGCGCTAACGAAGGACCAAATCGGATCTGCGTTCCCGACGGAATGGGCCAGTCAATTCTGTTGGACTCAGGGCTGTCACAAATGCTTTGCTCCATCACTAATCACTGTTAAACATAATTATCGCTAAGTGAAGAATTAACATGATTACTGTTTAATATTTAAATCGATATTTCATATGTCTATAGCTGTTATTTTTATATGGAATGATGATGATATTTATGTTGGTGGAATATTTAATGTTAATATTTAGTTAATTTGAGTGACTTTTAATGGACTTGAATCATAACTTATAAAGCAGTCAATGTCTGCGAATGAAGACCGTGCGGCAAAAGGTTATGAACATACATTAATAGAATCCGTCAACAAGCATCAATCGTTCCAGGGCCATTGCTGCTGTAGTACCATACACGCAAGTGTATATCAATTGCCAATTTATTCCATGAATTATTTTTCCACTTTATTTATTCTATTTGACAACCCTATGTGTTCGGAGTTGCCACAATCGTCCATATATTAGACGAGTGGCCGCATAAACACAGGCAATCCGACCTGCGTAGACAGCCCGGCACGCAGGGCCAAGTAAGTATTTTGGATATCAACCATTTGTAATATAAAGCCTATTTATTATACAGCGTAATATCAGAATATTGATCAATATGAATTATTCATTAAGTATTAATGGCTGGCATGTGTATTCGTTTTCTTTTTAACTGCCTCATTGGTCGAGTGGTTATAAGCGCGGCGGTCGATCGTGAGGTCCTGGGTTCAAAGTCCGGGTCAGGTACTATTGGATTTTTTTAATTTAGAATTTCTAGTACTGACTCGGAGATTGAAATCGTGCCCGGTGTATGGCAATAGGCTCACCACCTATTCCATAGGACTTAAACGTAACTCGTGAAACGTGGGAGGGTACTAGACACCTCTGTCTACCCCTTGGGGGATTAAAGGCGTGATGTTACGTTTGTTTTTTGTTTTAAATCTGTTACATCTCATTATAATGGTGACGGCGTTATCGATAGGGTTATTGATAAGAGAAATGCTAGTGGATTTTATGAGTCTTGCCAATGATTACTATACTGATTACAGTGATTAAAAATTATTGCTATATAGTCCCATTAGGTCCCTTTACAGGGTAGACAGAAAGAACCAAGTGTATATCTCCATTTTCATAGACCAGATGTGCTTCCCCCACAAACGGTTTCAGAAACTTTTGATTTCTCTACCAGCCAGGATATGACCATATTAGTCAAGATTAAAAAATGTGGGTAGTAAAAGAATAATAGGTAACTACGGAGCGATGTATGTTTGATTTAAATATTACAGACTGTATATTTAAAGATCTCTGTACATGATTTATCCCAACACTGGTATGTTATTTGTTTTCAGTTCATATTTTCTATTTTATTGTCACGTTCTGATTTCTGAAGCTGATCTTTGTTACTCCGATGTGTGGATACCTAATAGTAACATATGAGTATTGCGAAGCCTCTGTCGCACTGTTTAATGCGAGCGAAAAACTGACCCTCTTTTAAGTTATACTCGTCTTTATAGATTAGTAAGACGTAGAGACGTAGGACAAGAGGACATTATGCTGTTCATCTGTTGATTGATATAGCATTAGTTTAATAGATAATCTGTTTAGTAGAAGACGAAAAGCGCTCTGAATTTTTCGGTTAGGTTTAAGGATTTCTAACACAACATTGTAAATGATGATATTTTTAATAGTAGTGGTCATTATTCAATTGTAATACAAGATGGCTTATATTTGTCAATTACAATTGCTTTTCAATATTACTAAGTATTATTAACTTAAATTGAAAAAACCGATTTCGATTAAGTTTCATTATGAAAAACATATTTATGTACAAGTAAAACGTGGTATTTTTTTAAATATAAAGATATATACATATAAACAATACATATTTCAATAATATTTTACAGGTAATTATTATTTAAATGTACTTTTCTTTGGTCGGATGTCGTTATAACTCGTCTTCCGTACTCCAACCAGAGCCTTACCCGACGGGCCGGCTAAGCCTGGCCTACGCTGCATATGCTAATTCCGGACGTCGCCGCCCAAGAATGGAGGAGGCATTTGTTTATGCAAATATACGTCGTGAAATGGAAAGTTATGCTGATTTTTCACTGATGCACTGACGTTTTGCATTTTCATTTCTCCTGGATAACATTTGACCTGGACAATTTGCTCGCTTTTGTTTCATTGGACAGCTTTAAAATATTTAAAATGTAGTTATAGTTCGCAGTGTACAAGATTAAAAACCTTTGTTGCCTCATCATAAGTTAAATATCTTAAAATGTTGCTTATTCCATTCATATTTATATTTTTATTATAACAAGAAAAAAATTAAATAACACTCGACGGTTTCTATCCAAGTTGTTAAATGAAGTACCTATTTTTTCTGTCATTTTTTGTTATTGTCATAATTAATTTCATTGATATTAGAATACAATAAAATGCCAATTGGCTGTTTGATAAGATCTTTTCCCCTGAATATAATTTGTGGATACGATAAAAAATTACTTGTTAGTTTAAAAAGTAATAAATTACTCAAGTGTTGCGACGTTTCTCGACAACGTAAATACCCGTCGTGACGGTGAACGTATACACACGTGAACATTTAAATGCACGAGATGTCGCCTCCATTTTTCTCAGGCGGAGGGCTCTCGACGGGCGATGATGGTATAAGATAGCGTGAAATCATAAATATAGCTTTTACTGTCTACCAGTGCTTTGTCTTTGCTGCCTTTTTGCTGTGTTTGCTCAGCACTGTGCGGAGATATATAGGGTCGCTACAAAAACTTTGCATTTGTATTTTCAGTTTGTACATTCAATTTATTCTTAACTTATACACAATTATAGATATATTATTGTAAGAAAGCACGTTAAAATCTTTAAGTTAGTTATATATATGAATTTAGGCTAGTTGTTTAGATATCACTGAACTTATTCTATTCTCAGACCAGGTCAATTACGGTGTAGGCAGAGTACCACGTGGCAAATATCTCCTTTCTTACAAATCTGTCGCATCTTGTTGTTTTAGTATTAGATATCGTATGACATGTAATATGTATTTAATTAAGATCGTTATATAATAAGGTGGAAATTCGTAGAAAGTTACCGTATAGCAAATTTAATTAAGTACAAAAAAAATTTAGGTTTAACTGTCTTCTATAACATAGTAGAGATGTCTGCCAGAAAAGGGTAGTCAGGGTAGCTCTACATCGGTAGAAATACTGTAAATACGGAAGTAAACCGTCTGTTAGGTGTATACGATAAAACCAAAGAACTAATTGTGCTGAAACGTTTAATTGGACATAGATCATACCTTATTTAATTACAGTTTTATTAGACCAAAACATAAATTTACAGTAATTGCGTCAATGAACAAATATTACAATAGCATATATAAATATTTCAGCAATTAAATTTATTAGTGTCTTTATTAAATCAAGGTGTATTAGAAAGTAAGAAAATATAATAAAATTGTGTATAAGCAACATGAATAATAATGTAAAATTAAATTATAATTCATGACATACATATAATACAATTCTATTTATAGGGGAAGTTTACGGTAATTAATTAAACTGCAATCCAATTAAATCTTACTTGACATAATTATACTGTTTTATTCTGGAAAATATAAATTGATCATTATGTACTCTATATTTACCTTAAAACGTCAAAGCAATAATCGAACAAAGTATGTAAGTTTTAAACCACGATATATATAAAATTATTCAGACTTATGATCTAGTCTCGATTATTAAACAATATAACAGCTTTAATTTACATGTATACCTATTATTGTACGTTAATAATTATGCACGTGACTTCATGCATACCGTGTAACAGCATTTTCTTAAAGAATACCCAAAACAACTGTATTCTTATGTGGCGGCCCTATATCAAGAAACTTTTCGTATTCGAACTGGCGATCCTGTCTCTGAGTGTTTTGTTCTGGTTACCAGTATCGCGATGCCGCGTGAGGCGCGCTGTGTTTTATGTAGATTGCTTGTCTAGCATAATAATATGATGTTCGACCGCCAATAAAAACAGATGGACCGATATTATGTAGGTGCTATGTACTCGTGTGGGCAAAGCGTGCTCCACATAATGTGCTGTCGTACAGCTGGCTTAGCTCCAGCTGACAACTGGTTAATGTATCATTACTGAGTAAGGGATTCTTCTCAAATACTGTGCTATTCTAAATTGGTAGGTATAGGGCAATGCAAGAATTTTTGTTTGGTTTTAGTGTTTGGATTCCTACACTCCTCTGTCTACCCCTTCGGGGATTACGGGTGTGATATTGCGCTGGAAACAGCAGCAAAGTTGATTATCTGACGATAACGACACGAGGACAGGAAAGATACTGTCACTGACGCTCATCCATCCAGGGCGTTGCTTAACTTTACACATCGTTTGCTATGTACCATGCCGTCAGCGCCACGAGCGCTTCCAGCCGCAAACTCGTATTACTGGTTCGTAATTAGTTATACACATGAAAACTCATTAAGATGACCGTTGACGAGATTGGCACCCGAGTCATAGATATTTTTAAATACATATTAATGACCGAACAGGTATTTTTCATTGCACATATTTAACCAAAAGGACGGAGAAAGAACAGTGGCTCTGCAAGAGATATCCCGTAAGCGTCCTTTGATCATAGTATCATCCACCATCCAATAGCCGATAGGTACATGCTCGATTCAGAGAGAACATTTTATTTCATTCCTAAATGTAATTAAAGAACTTCGTACTTTTGCACCTGAAATATTTAAATAAAAAAAAACTAAATAATCAATAAATACATCAAAGATAGTTACATGGTATGTTGTAATCATATCCGCGGACATGCGCATGAGCACCTATTATTCAAACGACGAGCATTGATGTACGAGCGAGACAAAGCTATATGAATCTTGAGACGACAGATTCTTATACTTGTATGGTTATTAATGCGCTTATATCTACCTCTTTCACGCTGTGATTAACTATGCAAACAAAATTTCATCTCAACCAAGTCTTCGATAAGTACCTACACGTTGTGATTTAATATCGAGTTCCCATTTGTGGTAATTGCATTTGCCAGGTTTCCTATATAAGTCGCTATCGGCATATCGAAAAACAAAACTTATCTCACGATCTATTCGAATAAGTTCAAGGTGAGTCCATAGTGCGATAGATTAGTGAGAATAGAACGTTGGCGATTGTGTTTTGCTGTGTTTCTTTCGATATAGATCATATTCGACGTGAACATCTTCGAGTTTTCTTTTCTCATGTTTCTTTTGTTGTTTTTTAATGCCGTTGCATCATGAATGAGCAATTGCTATTGACGTAACTATGTCAAGGTAGCCAACGTAAATATAATGAAAAAAGGTATCTTGATTTTCTTTTTTTCTACGTGTTTATTTTCTTTTCCGTTTAATTTTTTCTGTTTACTTTTTTTAATTTTCTTTACACTTGCGTCTTATCGTTGTACGCGCTGTTCCATTTTCCCAATCAGCCGGTGTGGTTTAATTAGAATAAATGATGGCGTAGCTCGGGCCGGCGATCGATGACGGGCTCAGACGTGATTAGAGGCCTAGTCGCCAGCCACGGGTGTACGGAATTGGCGGTGCTCGGAGGAATTCTCGGGAAACGGGTTTAGAACTTAAAATGTACTCATGTCATTATATTATGAATGTATGCAGTTATGTAATGTATTTACTTGTATTTCCATATATGTAAGCGCCTGGTCTTATCGGTGCATATGAACGTAAGTATACCCCGCCCAATAGAAATGTGCTTTTTCATAGTTTTTATTTTTGAATTTGAAACATATTTAATCATGTGTATAAACACACGCGAAAAACATAATAGTAAATTCTTTGTATTATTGTTAGGTGTACTAATTTAATTACCTACAGATAGGTATTTGTTTCCAACGTTTTACCCAATTATGACCGAACTGGTACGTAATAAATATCTCAATGTCGAGAAACGAGTTAGTTCGCTTAGCTAAGGCTTAGCTCGGATCAACCCGTAACTAATAATTTATAGCTTTTCGGTGTTTTGGAAAAGCTGGCGCGAATACACGATTAATTTTCTATTAATTTTTCCGGACTGATCGAATCTTCTGGAAGGTATTTTATTGTTACACGCGAATGAACTATTTATTTTATAATAACGGACCGATTTTAAACGCCAAGTCAATAAGTGAAGTCAGAAATGCTGCTCTAGTAAAACACACTAAAAGTGCTTCTTTGAGCTAATATAAGATGAATTTGCACTGAACAGGGAGGTACCGTTTAACTGTAAAATCGCTAGCAATGTAGAACTATGCAAGTACACGGAGGCTTCGTGTTGTAGTGGCTATATTATTAAACAACCTACATTCCGGTTTCGTACCGATAGCAAAAAAAAATTGTATATGATTGGTTCATCACGCTAATTTCCATCAACCGCAATGCAACCGCTTGGAACCACTGCGGTCGTATTCCATTTGTACCCGGCACACTCACAGCTAATCTAACCAAACGTTATTGACATCATAATTTACTTTGCGTTGCACAAGTAAAATTTATCCACGATCTTGTTTGTGTATCTGATGGTCCTTATTACGCGGAGATATGCGCCATTTTGCTCTGACAGTGCCGTTATACGTTAGGCGCGAACGTTTGGGCGGATAGGGCGACAGTAAATAATCCGGACGTACGAGACGATTGCAATATAGAAATAATTGAATCCTCTCTGCAATTGTTGAATGCGACACAGTCTCTGCAAATTTTATTGTCGCAAAGAAGCAAAGCTTCAATATGTGTTCCTAGATGTTTTGTAACACTGTGTGCTTACATTTAAATGCTAAATTAAACTCGAAATCATTTATTTTCTACTTGACTGCATGAAACACAAAATATACAATTAACGTATCTATGGTTTGTCGTTGCACTTGAGTTAATATGTTCTCAATGTATGCGTCCATTTCCAATAAACATCATTTATCCCTGCAACGTCATTATGTATCTTTAAATCTTCGAGTCCTTCTCTATGTAGAGACCCATAGGCACACTACTTGAGCCAGTAGCTGTGGGCGTCAACGAAAATCACGGCGGATCGCGATAAGCTCCGCAAACAACAAGTGGGACAGATTGTATTATGTTTGCCCATCATCGTGAGAGTGCTGCCTACAGGAAGCTCGGTGGCTGGTTACAGATATTAAGGATAGGAAACTATAAGTGAGATGTCACTGGAACATCTGTTTTACCTTCAATATCATAGAAAAGCTGATTTGATATTGGCGACAATATGTATGTTGAGAATCGGTGGACCTACTTTATAGGACTGACTTTCGAATTGTTTAAAGTTATAACATTTCCTGTACGGAATAGGCACGCGTAGCTCTACGACTTAAGCATCTTATCTTCTGTACTGTATTTGCGTCTCAAGGCTTCGCCATCCAAATAATACCTCAAACAATTTAATAGCTGCGGGTTTATAGCTAGCAGTTAATTACGGATCTAAGTTGACTATTCTAGAAACATATAGGTAGAGTTCAATGGAGAGACGTGTCCTTTCATTCAATTGAAGTTGTATTGGTCAATGTGTCGATACGATTTCATAGAGAAACCCTTGATTAGATTAAGCGGATTAAGGTTAAAGAAAGATTTATTAGTAGCCGTTCCAACGCTTAAACGTGTATTTGCGTTACGTCATGTCCAACACTGCTCGTATAACTACACTTTCAAATCTCCTAATCTCTTCGAGCTTACTCAACAAAACTCTACATCTTCATAAACAAACAGAAGCTTCCTGTCGGCTATCAGCGCTCCATTTATAAAGAGGGGACTTTTTTGTATATTCTAATATTAAAGTCTTTTTGAAAACTAACCTGCTTATCGATATAATATGTTCTTTGTTCGCTGATATTAGATTCTACGAACAAAAGGACTTTATGAAGGCTTATGAATGGCTAGGCAGTGTACAATATGGTAGAGTATAAAATAAATATGGATATGGTGAAAAAAAACATATTTCCAATTTAATGATCGTATCTAAAACCAATTGAAATTTAAAAAACGTTTTTGTGTTTCACTGATTCATTTACGTAACCTAATCATAAAAATTGAAAATTGATAATTGAGCGATATCAATAAAAAAAAATTAACCACATGCGTCCTTCATTCTCGTTATTTTATTCATTTTTATGATTCTTCACTTATTATAAAACGAGAATAAAAATATATTTCTGTCAATTGTCTGTATATAGTTTATTAAGTAATGAAAGGGAGGTTAAGTCGGTAGGTAGGTAGATAGATAGGTAGAGTCGCAGGCGTTAGTAATAGCTGGGTATAAAAGCAAAAATAAGCGACAGCGCCGTGGGCAGCAGTTCTTTACGCTTAGCGCGAACAAGCCGTTCACTTTGCATTCGATTGCTCCCACCATCGTAATAAACACCAAAATAACTTGACCCCTTAACACGAAACGCTCTGTACTTCAATATCTCGATTTCGAATATTCGAAATACAAACATAAGCTATAATTTTATAATAGATGCTTAAAATAAATAATATTAGATTTTTTTTACATTGAGTTCATAATTTTAATAATTCTTTACAATCATCATACATTCTATTAATGGTAATTCTTACGATGCGTGTCTTTTCTCCAAATGGGAAACATAAAAGCTGCATTCTGACGAGTTAGCAAACGGGACATGTCATGAAAAACAATATGCAGAACTATTACGCGTTCAGGTGTGCTCACCATGTTGTATTGATCCTTTAAAATTGCATTTCTCTACTGTAAGCATCGCATTTCTAGTAACACTTTTGTCATCCTGCATAAATTATATGTACAATTGCTATTTTGTAATAGTCACCGAGAGTTACGAACCAACTAAAACCTAGAATGCCTTAGCGATTTCAAAATCGTTGAGCTCTGCAGTACTTTCCAAAACACGTCCTTTGCTCTTTATAGTTATAAGTTTCTTAATCCCCTCAAGTTGTGTTCATCGAGGGATATTACCGTGCCATAGCCATTCGAGACTACAATATCGTTAAATCAAATTTTACGTCACAAATACGAGTAAATAACGAAACATTACAATAGTTAGAGCGGCTCAAGTTGTGTTGGCCGTGTATCAATAAAGTCGTAGGCTGTCAGTGTGTCAGGATTGACGGACAATCGAGGCCTCGGTATCTCCGAGGCGGGGTTTGAATTCCACGCGTTGAGTGTTTAATCAGTTTGCTATTAAAATTACTTGGCTCGGTATCAAAAAATGTCAATACAAGAAGCGCATTATTCGTTCTTTGTCTCTACGTACAGTAAACAAACAATTATCGTATCTTCGGAGCGATTGCAATTACTTTGACGTTGGTGATTTAATTTGTTTTATACATTTATTTGTATTTTCATTTCGGAAACCAACAATGAATATTAAATAATATTATTATACACAAATAAGTTTGTTACAGTATAAATTTCTCGTTATTATGTACATAGTTTAAATAAATAGGTTGACCGCAGATTTATTTTATGTCGTCTCGTTGGCTTAGTTAGGACAAAGTTGCTTACATTGGGGCTATTGGCGCTAATACATAGCGCTACCGCAACTTGGAGAGTCCTGGTTCTTACTGTTCAAGCTTAAGAGTTTTAGTGGTAACACCCAGTTTGAAGGCTTAAGCAGAGCTGAATATTTACAACAGAACTAATATTGTTTATTGGCAAGCTACGAGTCAACGAACGTTGTTAATAATAATAATAATAATAAAAATTGATGATGAGCGTAATATGCTCTATTATCGTGTTCAAGTGCGATTGGTCCATCGATTTAAAGTCACTCAGCGATCTATGGAAAGGGCTATGCTCGGCGTCTCTTTGAAGGATCGCATCAGAAATGAGGCAATCCGACAGAGAACCAAAGTGATCGACATAGCCCAAAGGATTAGCAAGTTGAAGTGGTAGTGGGCTGGTCACATCTCTCGCAGAACCGATAGCTACTGACCGACGCCCTCCAGCCAGGTGGAGTGACGATATACGTAAAGTGGCTGGCAGTGGTTGGATGCGAAGAGCTGAAGATCGAGCTCAGTGGCGTGCCATTGGTAAGGCCTTTGTCCAGAAGTGGATGGGATTAGGCTGATAATGATGATGATGATGAAATATACTTCGGTTACATAAAGTTACTTACTTATATAAAAAGTTCGTACATGTAATATACTTCGCTTACTTTAAAGTCGCTTCGCTTACCTTAAACTTGTAATATCCACGTAGAAAATGTGTAGCCACAAGAAATGTATGTAAAAACAGACGACTTCATACTACGTCTCTTTTACAGTTATCCTGTAATTTCAAATCGACCTCTCAAATGTAAGTTACAAGTCATCTATCTTTTTATCGTCTATCAACCGACCGTGACTGGCGATAAACATATAGGTCGTTAAGAAGTGAGGCGAAAGTTATGCCATTGGGATAACTTGTTGCTGTGAAAATCCGAAGTAATGGGGTTCTTGAACACTGAGTTTGTTATGATGTGTCATTATGGTTATTGGTTACGTTGCGTGTGTGAGTTTATATAAAAAAGTGTGTGTGCGTGTGGACGTGTATTGTCATTTTTTAATATTACGATTGTACGACCAGGTAGTTGGTAAGCGTAGCCATTGCCGCCTGTGGACATCCACTACCGGTTTTAAGTAGTTTTGTAATAATGAGGTTGTAGTTATCAATCAAATGAGTTAGTATGATTTGTTAATTACGTTAGTATTGTCAGCCCAGTTGCTATAATATGTTAGTATGAGCACAGTTAGTAACTGTTTGTATCTGTCACGTTCAGAGTTCGCCTGTGAACTGTAAAGGTCATTTCTAATATGCACGCGGATCGGCAACACCTTTGAACCGAAATACAATTTGTTTTTGGGGCAATTCCTTCACTGTATAAATAAGCAGCGATATTTCTCTAAGCGATTCGTGTACATATAGGTATAATAAAGATAACAGTTCTTTAAGCTCAGGTTCTAAGCTTGCCTATACAAATCGAGTTTTAGTTCACCTTTGTTCATACTTTACGTATTTTACATAATATTTACATTATTCAAGATGTTTTTTCGTCAAAAATTGTTGAGAATGTAGCTCAGTTGGCGTGTGAATATTTTCAAAGGGCGTCGTTGAAGGGCCTACGTAAAAGGTTTTGAGACTTAACCTTTGTACCAAACTAAATATTTATAATAATGTGTCTATCGGCAGTCGCTCTTTTAAATTTTATTTAAAAAATATTAATGGATATAAATAAATAAAGTGCCAATTTGACAGCTACATATATGCCTTATATAAAAATTCATAATTTCATTTGAGCCAGTGGGACAGAAAGTAATGTATTATACTCTTAAATCGTAATGACGTCTGTCAGAAATCAAATATTCTTATAATAACCATTTGTTTTAGAGCTTAGCTCAGATTTTAATACGTTGCTTGCAGTTTGTCTTCACAAAAGTATACCTGTTTAAAGCAAAATATCGCTTGCTATAACGATGCATACTGAGGAAATCAATATGTCTTTCTCCATGATATTTCTAAAGGGCGTGAAGACTGGCTGGCTTTAAACCTTTTCGTTACGAGGAAGTCTATATTTAACCGTGGAGTGACAAAAAGTGTTGACGATGATGACGAAAATTATAGGACTTAAAAATCTACGAGCTACACCGCAATATATGAATGAAATATGTCAAGGTAAAAGTATTTTTTTATATGTAGGTACAAGGTGTTTATTCACGTTCAATATACGATGCCCGTGAGGCGAGATAACAAAATTTCCAGAGAAACCGCACCTGCTACCTAAACCAATGGAAAATTTATTAGAAAGCTGGATGATTTACATAATCACCGCCCGAAATGTGGGGAGATGTTACATTATCCTATACGTACATTCCTTTGTTTCGACCGTTCGTTCATTTTCTGTTAAATCAGATGTATGTATATTTGACTGCCTCGTTGGTCGAGTGGTTGCAAGCGCGACTGCTGATCGAGAAATCCTTGGGTCGACTCCCGTGTCGGCTATTATTGAAGTTTGCTAATTTATGTTTTCGAGTATAAATTTATAGTTCGTCGCTTATTCCATGATGAGACGTACGTATACCTAGTGAAACGTAGATCTGTAATAAACTCTGCCTATACCTTCGGGAATTGTAGGCGTGATCTTAAGTTGGTATTGCATTAAATTATATATCCTTAGTATATTAAAAAGTACAATTAACTCGTCATCATCATCAAGTAACAACTAATTGATTAGTGACTTGCAAATACATTTTGTTTTTTATTGATATTTACGCACTGATACAATGTCTATAAATATAATATGATGAAATTTCCTAATCACGATGAGGTGTAAATTAACTGTTTAATATCCGAGATAATCGAATGAATATTACGTAGATATAATTGCTACAATTTGCAAAACAATCTGCCCCGCAGAGAGTACCTACACACTTTTGACCCCTGGCCGAACATGTATTTTAATAGTAAATTTTGCCTTCTTTTCTTTGATTAGATGATTGTACGCCTCTCCGTATTCCGTTTCCATGGCATTCATGACCTAGAAAACCTTAGTGTTGGGTTGAATTTTAAGCGTCATTATTTTTATTACATCGCTCTTCAAAATGTGTTTAAGTCCTCCTTAGTGAGAAGCACTCGCAACTGATGTTACACGGTCGGAAGTGACAATTTGTGGCGATAAAACTTAGCGTTGCTCACACTCTGTCAGACGGGCACTACGCTACTTGAACTTTTAATGACATTTGACGATAGGTAACATTGTTACATTATATCTTGTTCTAAGATTCTAGAACAGTTTACGGATCTCCAAAACAGTGTTAAGGCATTACGTGTTGATATGCTTAGAAAAAACGTGATAAGTTTACTCTAAATTATCAATAACAAACATGCGTAGTTGGAAATGGCAGTTGAGGTTAATCAACATGTTTAATACTTTTTTTTATACTCGTCGTAGTCCTTAATAAAATTCACATGTACCTACCTAATCGTATATGTGTAATAATTTTTATCATTATCATGATCATCAAGCACGTCATCGTGAACCGCTGGACATAGGCCTCTCCAATAGCACAACATTGAGTTCGGTATTCATCTCTTTGCATACAAATAGGTTTATTTTTATTTTTGTTTCAATCAAACTCGTCCACTTTGCACCTTGTAACCTTTAATTCAACATGTCGCTTGTAACTTATAATAAAAATATTCATATACGGTCATAACATTAAATGTAATTTTTTATCTTAAAAAGTAAATAAAACAGAAATAAAAATTGCGGACCATATATCTCGCCAATTGGGACAAGAACAGAATAGTGAAATGAGAGTTCCAAACGATCCCGGAGATTAGCCATGCATGAATGGAAACATGGAAAGGGTTAAAGCTTAATAGGTACATGCCTGGATGGGCACATAGAATGGCTTAAAGCTAATAATAACGTAATAAAATACGTAATAAATATTGAATTATATAATAGATTATATAAATTGAAGGAACCAATTATAATCCTGATAATAAAAATCCAATTAGCACGCCAACCAATGTCGCAAACTTCTACCGATAGTCTCGTCATTATACATGCGTGGACTCTAACAATACTCTAATATACTAACGAATATATTTGAATATTGCTAGAATGTTCGAAATGGTTACAACATTTTCAATAGCTATCAATGTTCGGTTGTAAAGTAAATTTGCTGCTCTCGAAATATCCTTTTCGGTTTTTTTCTCTTGCTTGCTATACCTACTTGTTACATATCTGACATGATATGTATAATATATGATATTACATATCTAGTAGTGGCTCAGAGTCTGAATGTGTGCTCGATGTATGGCTATAGGCTCACCCCCTATTTCAATGTGGAACATAAAGGGTATTGGTGACCGAGAAGAAAGACCGGTGACTGATTACAAAATACATCTAAAATGTTGATTCAAATTGTTTTAAAATTTAACTAAATCGTAATAAATTTACGATAAATTTAATAATAATGAACCTAGAAGAAGCACGTTAGATCTATAAGGATCTAGATGTTTCTTACTAGGTGAACTGTTTTAAGAGAGCAAGATTAACCATATAATAATAATTTAGTAAAAACTACGAGTATTAGTAATAACCGAAAAATTTGAAAGGCCTTTACTGCAATCTAAAACTTTTGTCTGATAAAGCTATTAAACCCTGGTGCACCCACATATTCCTTACTTTCACATCCTCGTTCATCATCGATATCTAATTTTCAGTTTGGAAGTGAATTTAAGGACCTAAGTTAATGATAGATTAATAAATTTATTTTCTGTTTATTGATTCATATCTAAAACAAAATAGCAACAATATTAGTTATAAGGTGCTGTTCAAGTTTCAATGTACAGTGGATGTTTGTAGATGACGGTTGAGTTAGTTGTTTAATGGATTACTTGACGTTCGATTGAGTTTGTTTGTGTGCGTGCCTCCAGCACTCTAAATTCTTTGATCGTTTCGTCGGTTTCATATTTCGTTCTTTCGTTCGATTTACACTTCTTCGATCAACGGTTTCATACATTGTCACCTCCATACGAGCCCAGTCCGAGCATAAAACATCGCATTCATATCTGCTAATATGTTGTTAGTTATAGTCTAGTGGAATATATAAGTTCTTGTCATTTGGTAGTTCTATTGGATCATAAAACTACTTCGACGTAAAACTAAAACTAATGTCCGATTCGTGAATTTCTGTAATAGTACCTGCTACATCTAACTATGCCTTATCTCTTTCACTATCAAGGGTTTTTAAAGGGTGATAAAACGAGACAAAACTATGACTCCATTCTAATTTATTCATGCAGCGAATCAAGCAGTGTTTGAACTCGGTCTCAATTTAAATAACAATCAATGCAATGAACTGTGAAGCGACAATCAATATTGAAGTGGAAACCTTTTAGAGTATTATTAGGAAGGAAGAATTAATTACGGGAAAGAGAGGAATTTAATACGGTTAAGTGGGTCATCTTTGATGTCACTTACAGTCGCATTCTTACCTCTAAAAACTCCTGATATATTCTTACATTGTGTTTTAAATTTTAACTGAAACTCATTAATTCTGCTAACAGTCTTATTATAATAATCCTGGTTCCAGTTGATACTAAACAACTAATTTCCTTAAAGTTAACCAAACGAACACTACAGTTCTTTTCGATACCCATTACTTTTGCCATTACGGCCTGCTCACTTAGTAGTCTCTTAGACATACGTACGGTCTTTTTCTAAAATATATTCTCTTTTGCAGCTTCCGTGGCTCGTATCACCAAATTTCTCGGCAGCACTGGGACACCTCTGGTCACGACTGGCGGTTTCACATTCGACTTCGTCAAGTCCAAGCAGACCTGCCGCGACGAGTTCTACATGATGGTCAGGGCCGGCCCTCTCGGCTTTAAGGACATGGCTTATTTCATCATTGATGTCATGAGACAGTAAGTATTTTTTTCCGAAATCATACTCGTTTACTTTAAATACCCTTTCAGGCTCCCTTTTGACCTTCGAAATGAAAGGTTAGTCAATTACTTTGCTACATACGAAATTTATGGTCCTGAAGACAGTTATCGTGATGCAGCGTCGGGAGAATGAGTGTACGTATAAATTTTATTTTTAGAATTAATTCTTTTACTAAGAGCACAGCGTTACTTAATCGTTATTTTGTGTTTTTTTACTGTATGCTGATAATTAATCAATTCCTAAAGTTTCAAACAATAGCAGGTGCCTTTTAAGTCAGGTATAGGCTATGTCACAAGCCAAGCTATGTCATAGAATAATCATGCTTACAAACTCTGCACTGTTTTCTGAAAGACAGTGTTTTATGTTATGTTATGTACGTATAAGTATACGATATGTTCTTCTATTATATTCATATTTATAATATTTTAGATAAGAATAAAAGAAATACTCAATACTTTACCATATTTTCTTAAGCGTTTATCATAGAATTTCTGTTCAAAGGCACATACATAGAATTCAATGCGTACATACGAGTTCCGAGAAACCGTTTCGTTACTCTTTAGATAAACATCGTTCGATAATTGCATGCGATAGTAGTGATATTTATTTATCTTCACAGATCAAACGTATGTTGCCAATATATACACTTCTGGTGCTGGATTTCTAATTAGCTCTCGAGCGGAAGGTAGGTGATAGTTTAGTTCGCACACCTTGCACTGTTTCCACGCGATATTTCCTGTTACTTATATATTTATGTTATACATTATTCGTGTATGTTTTTAATGTGACTGACGCGGAGAATAATTTATTAGTGACGGTAGAATAAAATGTAGTTGAAATAAATGAACATTATGAGCCAATGACAAGGGCATTCAAAATAAAAACTTATAGAAAATTTTTTCGTTTTCGACCATTC
>DWME01000653.1:0-5000 GCA_018244795.1 Parelbella ahira ahira
ATTCAACCTGGTGCCTGTGTTACCCATCCTTCATCGAACAACTCGCCGCAGATTGGGGTTTCATCCACATAAACTGGACTTGTGGCGGTTCCCCACAGTTCGGTTCTCACGATCTTTTTTGCCGCGAACGTGCAAAATTTGGAGTAAGCTTTCATCCGAGGTTTTTCCGGAGCATTATGACATGGGGTTCTTAAAGAAAAGCGCAAAAAGAGCTCTCCTTCAAAGCCGGCAAAACATTGGCCACGCCTCGATTGTTGCAATTGTCCATAGACGACGGTGACCACTTACCAGCAGGTGGCCGTCTGGCTATTTGCTAGGCTAATATTTAAAAAAAAAACATATGTACATTTTGTTATTTCATGTGTTTTAAATATTTATTTACCGTTATACATGTAAACGTGGAAAGTTTATATAAAATGAAAAATTGCTATCGTGAATCTGATAAGCGCAATCAGAAAACTTCCCAGAAACGGTCGTTGAATACGTAATCGTGTTTGTTAATTGAAAGTTCCTTTGTAACTAAACATTTGGAGTTTCGTTGGAGACATTGTTAGAAATTTTTTTTTATTGATTGATTGATTATTAGAGCGGAAGTCGCTGAGCGAAGTAGGTACCTACGTAACAACGGTAGGTAGCTATTTTCCTCTCGCGAATTAGATATTTTCCTTTGGAACTAATTATATCTATAAATTCACGCAAAAAAATCTGTACCAAATTATAAAAAAATGAGAGTCAATTTCTTTATATATTTATAAACAATCCAGGAGTACCTACCACAAAAAACCGAATCGTTTTACAACGTGCACAGTGAATTTAAATTGAACGCACGAACCACATAGATTAAAGAGATTAAAGTCCAGGTCCACGAGTCCAGGTTACATGGATGTAACTTTATTCTTCGGCGATGTAGGCGTCAGGATAAACAGTCTAATAATGTATTTTTAGTCTTTAAGTATTGTAAACGTAACTGGTGAAACGAAACTGGTACTACGCTCCTCTGCCTACCTCTTCGGCGATAATAAGCGTGATGTTACGTTTTAAGTATCGAGCTTCTTAAAAGTGAGACGTTCCCACCTAAATGTGAAAGTAGCTATCCTGTAAATACATAGGTATCGCTTCGCAGTGAGGAAGACATTAGTATTCAGCGAAAATAGCATTTTGTAATCACAAATTGGTTGGTAAGATCTACTCGACGACGAAATTGTCAAAGAATCGGAAAGTGATTGCACAACCCGGTCGCCAGACAATGCTCTGGTTTATAAGTATCCAATTTTTTTTAATATATAGTCTTAATCCGGTGTCTGAAACATATGCTTCGCGGCGTTGAGACAAACACCATTGATTTCACGCCACAGTGTCCAGAACTTGTGACTAAACTATCAACATATTGTGTTTAATCATAACTTCTATTGCCTAAGTGTACATCAAGTAGTCAAACCAATGACAAATATCGTACTTTTGCTATGCCAAAGCTCTAATGAAGTGCTCATACTCTCACGAGGCAGACCGACACACGGGGGTCAAAAATCCATTTAATTCAAAATGGCACTTTAGTAGCATACGGCTTAACAGTTACGATACATATGTAAATACATATACCGATACACGCTTCTATCCTGGATTAATTATAACGTTTATTGCTGTGCTAGCCCATTAGGTGCTATGTAAGAACGATAAAGGCACTAATTGATGGGAGGTAAGAAGTATTTGATACGTCCAATAATTGTGTACCTTCAATTGTAATTAAGCGCTGGCTGTTAAAAGAATAAACTTGTGTCCGCTTTTGTTAATCTTTTATTTTCTTAATACATTCGTTATATCGGCTATACTCTTTTCATCGATAATGAATATTTCGGTTACGAATCGTTAAATTCAATGCTACGAAAAATTTTATTATACTTCATGTATTGTGTTTTAGATAGCAGGTATCTATTAATATATATTTATATGTGTGTACAGTTGATGGGTATATTTATACTAGAGAATAAGTATATTATTAAATGAACAAATCAACAAAAAGCTTTAAAACATTGAAACCAATTTTGAATAGAATGCTACAAAATACCAACCAACGTTGGTCACACACTCGTTTATGACTTAGTAGATTACTGTCTGTTATGTAATTATTGTATTTGTATCACTGTTATTTATATCACGCCACTTCCTTTGAGGCGTAGGCAGAGAGCACCAAATATGTCTATACTTACAGACCTGACATTCTTCTACTACATTCAGCACTTACTGTATACAGGTTTCGGACATTTCTGGTTTTTCCTTAAGCCTTAACATAAGTATATCTTGCTCTCTCGCCACCCGCGTACATAATAATCTGGAAGCTGTTACCAAATAGTGTAAGTGTTACTGACAATTAAATTCGACTTGACAACATGCCGCAATTATGTCCTCAAAACTTTTTACAGCATAAACGAAGTTGTGATCCGATAAAACAAAATATAATTTTAAATGGCAATAAAATCTCTATTCATACACTTTTTATGAGCTACTTGGAATTGCAGCCATTCAAATACTCAGGAAAAGCATGACGTTCATAACTTTTCAGTCGGTTTCAGCTTTTGAGTGTTGTTCTGGGAACTTGACGGTTATATGAAAGGTAATTTCAAAGAAGCGAAGGTAACGAACGCATTATATTGAATTCAAACATACTGGCAATTTTCTTCGTTTAATGTAAATATATGCATTAAATAAATCGTTCGTACTATTCGAATGAATAATGTCAACTATAACAGCAAATTGTGAGCAAATAACATTTAAATTAAATCAATGCTCGATGGGATTACAATATGTAAATGAGTCGGGTTACATATAAGATTTATGAATATACCTACTACACATTGTGCTTTTCTGGTAACCTGAGGTACAATATGGATGGCGTACTTTTATTTGCGGTACGTATCAATAGCCCGGATTTTGGGCTTCAAGAGATACTATCTTGGATAATTACGTAAGATATTGACCAAATATACCTACAATCAAGAATTTGGTGCGGAAAATCTGTATATTGTTACATTAGCTGATCGTGATCAACAAATATTAGAACAAATCTAGCTTTAATTAGGGTCAGGTTAGGTTGAAATAATTCAAAACTCCCAAAAAGGAGTATCTACAAATTGGCATCGACTTTGGAGATGTTCCGATGTCATATTTAAACTTTATGTCATAAAGTTTATACTTACAAATAAAATTCTATGAAAACAAAATCCAGATTGTTCCTTTTAAAACATTGGCAGCCAATACACTTTAGGTCCCTAATTCTGTCCCGCAGTATACCTACTATAAACTGACAGTCTTAATGTTTTTATTTAAAAAATATACGTCCATCATTAGATAATTTGTTCCTGTATTCATCAATATCAGTATTCATCAATGAATAATTTATAACTCTAACAACATATTGTAATACGTACATATTTTTCGTATACGTAAATATATAAGTAACTGTAGGTATTAGCTCTGTGATGTAGCGTTAAACGTGAACGCGCGCTGGAGTCGTTACAGCGCTCATTACAGTCATAAATAAATATTAGCCTTCATACGACACGCTCAAATAACTGGTACCTACTTATTAATACATTCTGATTACAGCAGGTACCTTTAAATACATTAACCGCATGTGGATAACGAGCCGCAGTTTACGGGCGTGTGAGATTAATTAAAAATATATTGGCATATTGTACCATGTAATAATATATAGGATATATTTCAACATCGTTGCAACCTCTGATTGGAGTTATTACCATACAAATATGGAATCGATAATATATGATACAAATATGATAATAATAAAATATAAATTTGTACACAATTGTAATAAATAATATAGGACACACACGCGCAGTGAACTAAACAATGTGGAATTTCATTACGTAGAATGTTTCATATCAATATGTTTTCAGAGAATAATAATGTAAAATAAATATCTCAGGACATTACAAAGCAAGGCCGCCTGATCCCGAAGCAGGCAGAACTTGTGTTATGATATTGAACACCAGAAATATATGTGTATATACGAGTACATATGCAAACATATATTTATGTATTATGTATGTATAAGTCATATACTTATAATATGTATATACCTGTTAGGTCTGTTAATGTGTACATTAACAGACATCGTACACCTAACGGAACATTAAGGACGACTATGAGGCATGTGGGATTACTTGCAGTATTTTCTTTCTAGGAAGTTAAATTTACAAACGCTTATAGTGTTCTGTACTTGGAGCTGTGCGCCAGCAACTTTATTTTGAAGAAGTCAAGGAGAGCTGAAGTCAAAAGCATAAGGCATATTAGTTATTATGGAAAACTTTACATTATGTTATCAAACGATAATTAATTATGAAATGCACACCCTGCATAGGACAGTACTGAAACCAAGAATTAATTACTAGTTGTTCTTTTAAATGGCATATTGTTCAGAGCAACCGTCTCATGTATCGTTCATAGATGTTGAACATACAATGTTTTACTGTGTATTATAATCTACATTTTATTACTCTTGCATATTTAATACTACATTTGAGGTGTTGTGAATGTTACTAAGCAAATATTTTAAGATAATTAGGAAGTATAATAATATTATTATGCGACTTTACTACATTCCTCTGCCTACCCCTTTGGTGATTACTACGGACTCATTTTTTATCAACCTTAACAACTCCATATACTGTTTAGAGTCACGTATCTATCCAAAACCACAATATACCCCTGTTTTCTTCTAATCCATTTAGCGCGATTCTGTGCACAATAGGTTTCGGGATAGAGTAACTGTCGGGATATTTCCAACAAAAGGCACGAGCAATTTATTGTCCGGTAGGAATTCGACAATACCGCGACCATGGATATAAAATATAACCGGTACAAAAGATTTTACGGTTAATTCAACTTAAGACGAGATCGAGATACGCTGTCGGTGAAAGTATTGTGTCGGTCAATTTATTTTAGTCATGTGAAGCAGAGAGCCACACTGCCATACAATGAAA
>DWME01000653.1:7500-30988 GCA_018244795.1 Parelbella ahira ahira
ACGTGGCTTAGGGAACAAAATGTCATGCTATAGTCATAACGTGCGTGCGTATGTGCGTGTATAAGTAAATATGTACATGTTTATACACATATGTAAAAAAGACGGTTGTCATTGTATATTAATATCTAAAACTGAGTTCTGAATTGAAGATGTAGTTAAGCAACTCATATGGCAACGAAACGTATGAGTGGGACGTATTGTCGAGAGATAACTAAATAGGCCACTCTGCCCTGATCTATGGTGCATCATTTTGTCAGAATTCTTTTCCGCTGCGACGTCGCGAAACCTTGTAAATAAAACTAAATTGTTTAAATGTACTGTTTTTTTTTCTAATAATCGTATTCTTGATCGTACACCACTCAAAAATTTTGTGATTTGTTCCATGTAACGTCAATGTACAATAAATTTCCCAAGTCATCAGTCGAATCATACATCGTTATCTTAAATTAAAAAACAAAACTTTATCTTTTCCATTCATTGTCACGTCAATCTCGATTATATATAATAAATATATATAACTACTTTGAAATTAATAAAAGAAGTAGATGTATTATTATTTGGCCGCCCTAACGTATGTAAAAGAAAAGTAAAAAAATTACAATTTATTATGTAACAAAACAGTTAGAAAAGTCATTTAAATTTTATTGTTTATCGATACTTACACAAAAATGCGCAAAAAAAAATGTAACCCAGATTGCCGCTGTAAATCATCTTGTAAGTCATACAGCACATTATAATTCATGAGGTCTTGGTTAAGAATATCAAAGAAAAATGGTTATTATTTAGCGAAAATTCCGCTCTCGAGGCTTAGTACGCTTCATAACAAAGCTGCTCAATGAAAAGCCGCTTTTCCTTTACTGCGCTGCAACATATCATGGGTTATGTTCAAAAAGATTATAGATACATTACACTGTAGAAAACAGCATAGAAAATACTATAGGAAAACACTATATCTAGAGATTTCTAAGAGATTCGAGTATCCTCACGATGTCTCGTTCAATATTATATATAATGTTGAAGAAAACAATGAAAGAATACCTAAATCTGTAATAATAGTGAGAAGGGTTCCAATTATCTTTCCCTATTTATTGTACCTAGAAGATGTATATTAAATTGTGTGAAAAATAAAAGTAGCTATGGTTCAGATACATAACATAAAACCCTTAATTCTCAGCGATACATCTCATGACCATCGTTGTCACTAATCTTTCTGCATCAGCTATTGCTCCTAGGCCTTTACTATCACAGATTCCTCCTGGATCGCGCCACATCTAGCTTCTGACTGGAGTCATTCGCAGATCATCTCCCTACGTAGTACGAGAACGTACTACATTACAATGCTTTACGTTTATCAGTATTCGAATTACAATATACACAGTTACACCCATTTATATTTTTATAATAATACATACATATTTCAAATGCTAACGTGCATTTTAATTAGCATATCATTATAAAAAATAATGTTTTGGTAATGAGACAACCGTAAAGAAAGCTATTCTATTATCCTTTAATACATTCTTCAATTTAAATATAATCCTACTTCAAATGAATAATAAGGGTCCCGCTTCTTTTGTAAATAACAATCAAAGTTACGAAAGATGTGTTGATTTTGCAAATGAAAGCTCTATCGTTGATTACGGGTCTGAGTGGAGAACGATCCTGGCAAATGTTTATCCATTATTTATTGCATTTTCACATAAGTCAGTTCAACAACAGTTAATCGGTTTTGTGCCTTATTGGGAACAATATCCTAGGGATCATTTTGTATTTATTTGTCAACCCCCACTTTACGGATGTTGCAGTCTGTGGTCATATTGATTTTTGCATTTGGAGAGGACACATCTATCATGCTAACAGAGTTTATAATTATTAAGAAAATGATAGTAGAATAGGAGTGGAGTAGAATAGGCGAGTTCTGGAGTGGAAACCGTTGCTCAGCAAATGTAGCGTAGGACGCTCTCCGGCCCGGTGGGATGATGACCTGCGAAAGGCTGCAGGCAGATACTGGATGCGGCAAGCCGAGGTCAGGGCGCGTTGGCGATCATTGGGGGAGGTCTTTGACCAACAGTAAACTGAATTAGGCTGATGATGATGGTAAAGATGATGATGATAAACATAGGTCTATAATTGATAAGTGTGATCAGTTTAAAGAGTACCATAACATTGATTCTCTCTATGTAACTCAATATTTTATATCGGTCTTCAAATATGTACAATAAAGTTGGCTGCGACGATCGAGAAATTGCATGACAAAGGTGAAAAGTGTATCCACAGCAATAAACCCATTTCGTTTCCTTTAAGAGCGCTGAATGCGATTCCACCGGAGATTTATGGCTTAAAAATACATTTGCAATGGTGTCGGCTTAACAACTATGTAGGATTTCTTTCGCCAACGGATTTTTCGATACTAGCGACTGAAGCCTCTATTTCCTGTTCGGTCAAATGATCTCTAATCTGATCGTTTCTAAATTCGAAATTCGTTCCTTTTTAGATTCAAATATACGTGTACTATATTTTATATCGTACACATTGTGTTATCTATCAAGTAAGGTACCTGACGTGATGATGTAATGTAGTCGTATCGATTATAATAATATCAGGATAATTTCGGAATTTAAGAGTTTTATTCGTGGTGGTTTATTAAATATCTGAACATCGCATTTGTTTTACGGGTACGGATAGATTTAGTTCAGTATGACACTTATTATTATTTATGTCGTAAGCTAAGGAAGTGAGTTAATGATACAGACATTACACGTGAACTTTTTGCTTAAAATCATACGCGAATATATTATGCAATTAGAAAACGTCGAAAATAAAATTAATTCAATATTACTCTATACGATCTAAGCAATTCGAATTATTAAAGTACTATTCATAACTATTCAATCTTATATTACCTTCGTTTCATCAATTACTATTAATATATGTAACAAGCTTTATCGTTTTTTTCAATTATGAGAATTAATTAAATTAATTAATTAATTTACGAAAATTTCAATTTCAACATTATCAACCTTTTGCGTTGCCCAAATGTTAATTTGACACGTGGTTTTCCTTAGCATCAGAACGATAGTAAGACTACAAATGAAATATTATGGTTTTTTGAAGCATTAAAAGGATTTATCTACTGTCTATATAGATATAAACGACAAATTAATAAAAGTTAGTTCACCTTAGAATTATCTTAAAGTATTACCGAAATCACAGTATCTACAAAATATATTCATATACTACTTTCTATAATACTATCTTTAAATATACTTTATACAATACAGTATATCTTTGCAAAGGAAATCGAGAAATTCAATCAACAACTTTGTCAATAATATAACAAAATTTGTCGTAAAACACAAAGACGTCAGTCAGGCGGCTGTGGAAATGTTAATGGGCGATCAAATGTTAATTGTGCGATTCAGCTCTTATCTGACGAAATAAACCTAATTGTTACCGCTTGCTTTGCTTATTTATTGTAAATATCAGTCAAATTAGCTACATATGTATATATAGACAGACGAGAGGCAAACATATTACGTTTCATGTCGGTTTCCTGGAATGAAAAATATGCTCGGAACAGGTCATAAATATCGTAAATCTGCTATTTAAGTTTGTGCGTAGCTTTAGAAAGCTCTATTAAGTGCTCTTGATCCTGGAAAGGTTGAACATTGCAGGTGCAAAACATCAGGCTTGTATTTCCCCAGAGGTTTTGGCAAAAGAATGTAGTAGGTACACTCCTACGTTTTACGAGTTATATTACACGTCCCATAGAATAAGTTGAAGCCCATCACCTATCCCAGTTAACTCTATCTAATTTTTTTTCTCTAATATTACTTAATTCAGAAATATATTGAGCATTACCTCGCGGTTATTCTGTTCATATTAACAGTTGCAAAAATACGAGCTAAATATTTTACACGTGGATTCAGTATTCCCGATCCCATATCTCTGTCAGTTGAACTGGATCCGCTTGGTGGAGAACATACTCTTGAATGCACCTTCCAGATTGCCTTTACAGGAGTAAAATTGAAGCCGTTTTTAGGAGAGATATAGAGACCTCCCGAAATTATCGTTACAGGAAATACCTGTTTTTTACGCACCTGATACAAAGTCATAAAAAGGATTTCGTAGTCTTAAAACAAAGCCCGCAAGCAATTAAACGCATGTGACCATTGATGATCATCAATACATGTGGACAAGACTAAAAACAGACTGTTTCAAACAAGGTTGTTGTTTAAAATTGTTATTTAGAATTTAAATGTGTACACAAGCCTGTGTTGCATCACTACAACATCTCAGTCCTATGTACATGAATACTTTTTTTTATCGAGTGCGTGGTGGGTTTGTCGAACAAATGAAAATGGAACGTAGGCAATCTATTCTATTTAAAAAAAAGTTGTTCAATAAATTTAAGTGTTATCGTTACAACTGTTTCTGTCACACAGTGTCCGTTTCTGCGTTGTTATGTCGACGTACTCGTATTTCGGTTTTATATATTTGAATCACCGCACGTATTAGTACCTCTACACACACACATTATTATATTATAACCTAGTTACGTTTGCGGTTTTATCACAATGCAAGTTCTGATTGCGATTCCAATCGCCGGACAATGGGTCCATTCACTAAGGACTGTGTAATACATTTATTGGGGCAATTTTGTATAATAATTATGCAAAACGTAAAATCACGCCTGTAATTCCGTAGAGGTAGACAGAGGAGTGTAGTACTCTTCCGCATTTAACCAGTTACGTTTCTGTTCCACTATGGAATAGGTGGTGAGCCGACAGCCATGCAGCGGGCACAAATATAGACTTGAATCCAATACTACAATTTTCAAGACAAAAAATCCAATAGTAACCGACCCGGAGATCAATCTCAGGATATTTGGATCGGTAGTCGCCCTTGCAACTACTCAACCAACAAGACCGATCAATTATCCAGATAATCAAATACTCTATTTATAAATATGCGGAAAAATGTTGTGCAAAACTTACATCGTGTTTCTCCATATTATATTTAATAATTATTGACTCCTAAAAACGTCGTTCTATGATATTGAGGCTGTGAGTACCTATAACTTTTAAAATTCGCCGATTTTAATAATAAGCATAATATGAAAATGAATCGAATTCCGACTCAATGATTTTCAACAGCACTTTCAGCGTAAGCTCCGCGATATTTGGAACGTGGTATAACCTCAAATAGTTTGAAATTTCCTCATCGTACTACTAAAAACTTGTTTACAATTTATAACCCACGAATAACGAAAATATTATTGATTAAAAATACCTGTGCCTCGTAATCAATAGTTTATGATGTACCTATATTTCTTTTAATAGATCTTCTATTGCTTCATAGCGTTCGTTTATTATTATTTCCGCTGATGAAGGCGAACGATAAGCTATATTTTTATAAAACCTGGTGATATTCTATACTTAGCATGCAGTGTACGATAACATTAATGTTGTATGAAAAAAATTCATTCTGGAATCTTTCACGAAATGAAAAAATATCTGTGACTCTGCTCGTTAAATAATTCTAAGTACGCAGAATCGTAAAACTATATTATTAACCAGTAACTGCGACATCGCCAGTGGGAGTCGTTATATCATTTATAGCTTGTTTTTCAGGAAGTTTACTATCTATCAACAGTATTCGTGAGTGTAGCACATATATTTTAAAAATGGACATACCTATATTGTTAATATAAAATAACAATGTATAATAATATTATTAATGAGTTAAAAGGAAAAATTATCCATTAAAAGCACTCACAACTAAATTTAAGCTTTTTCTTGTAAGATTTATTTTTGACTCCATAGCCACATATCGAATAGAAGTTCAATTTTCAATCACCATGTATGTAGTGCTAGCCTTAATATCAAGGATAGGGAGGTAAAGGTATTGCAAATAAAACTTCGATATGTATACAGCAATCGTGTTTATTAGTTAAGTTGTGTACGAAGTATAAAACAGTTGAAACAATTGTTGATTGGCGCGTTGCTTGAAGGTGGAAGACAACACGAAACAGCAAGGAGTACGCGGGGGTTCCAATACAAGCCTCTACGGTAGCAATGCGTCAAACAACAACACGCAAGAGCACCACACATTGGTATTCATGTCATCGACTACGAGATTGAGTCGCATCACGCTTCTTGGAGCCAACCGTCTCTTTCTCCGGCTTTTTTCTCCCAGTCTACGTAACTATAGCCTGAGGGTCGCACAAAGCCGAAGTAGGTACAATGACTAAAACATAACCTTCATTGAGTGTATGTGAACCTTTTAATGAATACAAGAATTTGAATTCGAATTTAATTTAAACCGCCAATCGCTGCGATATTTTTTTTAACCGTACCACTCCACAATAGTAACAAACGAATACATTCAATTATTGCCGAAAGTTAAACTTTATTATATATGTATTATTATACATAAATGGTATGTTTAGTTCTTATTGGAATACAATTGGTGGCACGCGTAGAGGCGTCGATAAATAATCTCCCTCGCTCCATTCCAGCAAAATACAGATGATATATCACTGTCAATTTTTTATTGTTCATTCTATTTTTCATTGCGTTGCAACGAATATTCGAATAAGTTACGAATCACGAATTGAATATTTAGATGACGTCTGTTCCATATCTTTATCGATTAAATTCTGATATATGTATTACATGTGTTTTTAAAATCTGTTTTAAAATTTTTACTTTTCTCATCTGATTTTATTTGCTGGAATACAATGTACAGATGACATGAAACCGATGTTTGTACAAAAACATTTCATTCGAAATATCAAATGTCTGTTTCATTTAAGATGTGACAGCTCGAGTCAAGCATCATGTAAGGATGTTATTTATTTATATATTTCTTCTGAATAAGCTTTGTGAATTTTTTATAACTTTACTCATTTATACAACGTGTGTTTACCGGTGCCCTTGCATTAAAAGACATACATATGTACGTGGGTTCTTACAATAAAATGTTATTTAAAAGGAATCACAAAATAACAGCCAGATTTCAGACAAGAGTTATGCTAGGTAATAAAGGTTCCAAAATTTCTCAGTCGTAATATGTAAGAAATAGAAAAATTTCTCATTAGATCATTTAATATAGTTTCCTTTAAGTGGCGAATTCTGCTGCAGATGCGCATATTCCACCTCGTTACGTGTTCAAAAGAAATTTTAGTTGTTTTTAGTTTTACGTAATGTCATTTAAGTTTAACTTAAACAAAAATTATATACCTATCGCTGAATGAAAAAAGCGTCCTAAAAGTGAATCCATCAGAACGTTGAATTTTTAACTTGCACGTGGACCAGTAAAAATGCATGTGGAAGGACCTAATTGAAAATATTTCGAGACTTCTATTATTTTATTTGTTGACAATTTGCAATGTGATTTTACTGAGAAACACCGCATAATGCATCCTACATGAAATTTTAGTAAGTTCCTAGCTACAATAACATGGGCTGTCAACCTGTGTGAATATACTATGTGTGTTATCATATTGGTACGTATACATATTATTACTCAATTCACGCATATTGCTGATACTGTAGGTTCCAGAATCTTCTCGGTGATATCATTTGGCTAGGGATAGTTTAATCTGTATAAATTGTTCATAGTTATAGAACGCAAACCTCAGCGACGACATTTGCAATAATTACAGAAAGAAAACAATACAAGAATACATATATTTAAACGAACATAACATATTTAAACGTAGCATCAATTGTTGTAACATTACCGTAACGTAACGAAAAAGCATCCTTTAGCACATTAATTTCATTTTCACTTTCGCTAGCTACTAAAAAGTTAAATATCAGTTTTCGTAATAAAAAATAGTTTAAAATATTTAATTTTATTCAAACGGTTTAAAAATGTATGTATTCGCTACTTTTCTATGAAGCTTTTCCGATGAAATGTGGTAGTTTGAAAGTTAAATTTTGTTATAATATCGAAATGATCGTAGCAAGAAATCTTACAGACGACGTCTCTGATTACTAGAAAATCTCCTCCGACTGATTAATTATCAAGACGATTAATAGACAGCACTGAAGATGATTAAATTAAATGAAATCGGAGTATTTAAATAATAATCTTAGTGCAAGCGTAATATTTAAAAATGTTCTTACATTGTTAGTTTTGATTGAAATTCTGACTGATAATAAATTGTTCATAACAATTATTATAATTTTGATGGAGCCCAATTTTGTTATCATTTCCATAGTAATTACCAATTGAAACATCGCCATCCTCCAACACAATAAACTTCGACCCATTACGTTTCAAAACAGTTGAAATTTATTCGCTACCTACGCCCTTATCGTCCCTTTTGATATCATTTATTATTAAAATACGTAACGAATAAAAATATCTTCTGTAGTTTCTACGACATCTCTTTCCCAAGTTAGCCTTTTCATTGAATCACTCGTTTTATTACAAAATGTTTTCTTTATTTATATATTCATCTTACATTATTAGATCCGTTCATTGAAACGGTTGCTTTTATTACGTTTTCAAATTAAAATATGTGAAAAAAAATTAATGTTGTATGTATTTATAAATTAATTGATTGGTTACGTTATTTGAATATATGAATAATAGAAGTAACAGTTGATATGTGACCCGAAGAGTAGAGTAACACAATTAACAGGAAGTAAGAGGTGCAAAATCCACAGTGAACATCTATGTACCTACAACATTGAATACACTTATTTCCATCCTAATGGTTATATTTCATTGATTAAATATGCAACTAGGACTGTCTCATTATAACGCCATTGTCCCACTAAAGGATGTCTCCCACCGCCAGCGAGTTCCACGTAGCAATTGGAAATATCAAAGCGTGTCAAATTTTTTGAAAAATGTCTCCATTTTTTGAAAGCGTCCGTGTACAATTAAAAGAAATCTTAAACGATGTTTTTATCCAGATATTACTGGCATATGAATTTAAGTAAATTAATCATAATTTCAAGGTCATATACATGGTTTAAAGTCTACTCACTTGCAGTGGGAAAAATTTGTTAAATGTTCCTTCCACGATACATATTACGGTGTATTTCAAGAAAAATTGTCTTCATAGTAGTACCCGTTGCCACTGGATGCCTATATCGTGTGGTATAGAAATATTTCTTTTCATACGTGGCAAACGTTATCAGGAAATATGCAGTTAGTTCTTTAACATTTTGTCGTGGACTAAACATTCAACATCCTTTTTTAAAATTACCTCTGATATTATCATAGACACACAATTCTTAAAATTCTAACTAATAAGCAGAAAAAAAGACTCCAGATACATTCTTAAAAATACCGAATAGTCCATGGAAATAAAAATTATTCGAAATAGATTATTATATTTCAATTGGAATAAAAACAACAGCGTTAGGCCTTTAGTGAGGTGTCGTTAAATCAAAATGAATAGAAATACGGTTTTATGTCATCCCAATAGGATACTAGACTGCCACAGAAATAAAAATTGGCAATTTAAAAGTGTATATTTAATTAAAATCGAACTTTAAAAAGTGTTACAACAAAAGAGGCTAATTAATGAGACAGTTTCTAAATACTATCGCCGTTTAGACCTCCTCAAGGGCTCTTGCTAAAAGCCCTTCGGACCCTCTTCGAATAAATAGAACCTTTTTCTTAAGGTCGCGAGACTACTCATCAATATTCGGGGCAACATCAATGGAATACATTTATCTTGTTTTATAAATACATCAATTGGAATAAAACTGTCGGATTTAAACGTGCTATTTCATTTCAGCGTCGCACATATCTGTCAAGAGCAGGATATATTGGCGTCGGCTCAACCCGTAACACGTAATACACGAAAATTCAAGTGAATATGACGGAGAATACAGATGAATAGATCTGTTCCCTTCGGGTTTTCATATGCAGGTTTGTTAAGCTCATGTCACACAATGTTGGACTTGACGGATATGTGCGGCGATGGAGTGTCAACACTCCTTAAACGTGTTCGGTGTAGAATGCGTTGCTGGTACAATTGCCGTTGTCGTTGGGGGAGTCAGGGTGCTCCTCCGGCTCCACACCATTGGTGCGCATTTCATCACGAACCTAAAGAAAAAGCAGGAAAATTGGATATGTAACATTGTGTTTTGATTTTCTAATATTTAAACATCAAGAAATCTTTTTTTTTTTTCGTCTTACCTTGTGTACCTACATAAATAAAAAAAATATGCTTTGCGAGTAAAAAACAAACAAGATTTATATATACATGCAAGCGCATAAATCACTAGCGAAATGATTCGAGATTCTTATGATAACATGGCGATACTTACTTTCTCCACCTGCCTCATGACACGCAGCATGTTGAGCCCAGCCAAGTTCTTAAGTTCCTGTATGGTCCATTGTCCACTTCGAAGCAGTTCAGCGAAGAGCTCAGGATATCTGGACACATCCTCCAAACCACGAGGAACCCTAGGACAAGACAGAGATACGTGAATGTCGTTGTTGTAGTGTTATACACTATATTGTTATATGACAAAATAAGCCTCTTTTGCTCAGTAGCGACTGACCTGACATGTCACTTGCGTAGATCGACATGGTAGCTTATATTACAGACACATTAAAAAAGTATTTTTGACTTAAGGATTCCTTCATAAATGATACATTTATAATATAGGTACTGTAATACAATATTATATTGTAAGGCAATTAATGGAGAAATTTTCATTACTATGTCCAAGCAACTAAATAATTATATTGAATCAAAAATGTGTAATATTTCTCGTTCAATATCGGTGCCTAGGAGATGGGTCGTGCAATTACTCATCGGATCTCACGTTTCTTAGCATACTATAAAACCCTACTGATGAAACTTACTGAGGTTTAATTATATTTAAACGATTCAAAACGTTCAAAACAGATTAAAACAAGTTACAAACGTACTAATAACAAATCTAATTTTCCTTAGGCGAAGGCTCTAATAATATTCACTTTTTTGCCATTTCTATATTCATAAGTCTTCATAAATTTGCTCCTTTATTAAAATGATTCCTTTATTAGAATGTCTCTGATTTGTTTGAGGAATGTACGCTATTTCGTCTCTACGGAATCTACAATTCATATAAATATGAAATTTATTAATAACCCCGTTTAATAATATAAACGAACAATAAAATATATCTATCGCCTGTCCACATTGAATCTTTTCGTTTCAATACAAAACAATGTAAAATGATCTCTCAATGATTTCATCATAAAGATCCGTCAAGTTTCGAAACTTCTGTGATTTATGAAGGTTACTTGAAAGTTTCGCTTTAGTCTAAGCGAGTTCCGACATCATTACTTTTATAGCTTCGGGAATAACTAAGTACATTATCATAAGACGTTCCGCAATAATTATGATATTTCTTAGAAATTATCGTTAACGGGAATTTTTTAATACGTTGTTTTTGTGTTGCCAATTGTATCAACATTTATGTATTTATGAAATAGGTACTCGAAATGAGTATGATTCTTAAAGTTAAATATAAGAAAATTTTTTATTAACCATACTTAATAAATTTAATATTATTATGTTCGGAATTAATGTCAATTTACTGCTACTAGCTAGTAAAATAAGGTTTAACTAAAGTAATACCAGCTAGTAAAATAAGCTGCCAGCTGCTTTAAAGAGTCCACCAGTGTTCAGTAGAAAAATCAGTATTGTACCTTTTATTTTGTGATGTTTTTATTATCTCCTGTAAAATATCGGTGTCAGATTCCACAACAGAAAACCGGAAGCCATCGCTGGCACAAGTTATAAAACAAACCTGTTTACGCCGTCGTAGTCGCCTCCAATGCCCACGTAGTCGGCTCCTACCATCCGTTTGATGTAGTGGAAGTGTTCTGCGGACAAACAACTCTTATTAACGAAACTCTACTTCTGCTGGCAATCGACTGAGAGAATATTTTCCTAACTTACTGTGACGTTTTGAGGGAGTAATTGTATCTAATTATTACATATAAGTTGAATTACATATATCATTATACCTTTACACAATCTCCATAGAAAGCGTTAAATGGTCAATTTAATGTAATTAAGTTAAACTATTTACGAGAATATGGGGATAAGGTTTCATTCTAAAGAGATTATCCCGAATAAGGCAATAAGACCAAAAGGGATCGCTGCCCCTTCTCCTGAGCACACCCTTGCTAATTTCAACCCACAGATAGATTAATGGCTGTTGTACAAGGTTCGTACATACGTGTAGCCTATAAGTTAAGAAGTCTTAGTATAAACGTGAGCAACAAATAAAACAGCCATTATATTCCGTTTCTATTCTTAAGTGTCGTGTTAATTGTTACTAAATCAAATCAAGGGTTAATTGTTTGTAAAGCTGTGAGAAAATTATGGAGATTCTTCACGGCGGTAATTAAATATGTTCTATATTCAATGACATGCTTTTAATAGATCACATCTTGTTCATTCACTAAACAATAATCATTATGAACAAAAAAGTATACATGCTATATAATATTGTAATACATGTGTTATGTACAACATAAGAGATTAATTTGAAGGAACTTGTTTGCTAATAATTAAAAAAATCTTGTTTCCACCATCTTTAATACCATATTTTAAAAGTGGCATTACTGATTTGGAGAGAAACAGTTAATTTTAAGACAAATACATTAAAAATTCGGTTACTTTAATAATTTGATGGATGGTTAGATTATAATTCACAATACAATGTATTAGTAACAGCAAATATGAATTAAAAATCTTAACAAACATATGATAAGAAGTAATCAAGATCCTTATAAGAATTTAGCTTCTCATATGCTTACATTAGAATGCTCATAGAACTTAAATAATAATCTGTCGTTTGTTTGCGTATTGTTTAAAAAAATATATTAAATTACATATGTAATTCTAAAGAATATCTACAACAGAAACCAAAGTAACAAAGTGCAAAGGGACATGCATATTAGCATTATTCCCGTTTTATGAAACCAGGAAAAGTAAATATTATTTATGGCCGCATAAAAATATTAAGTAAAGGAAACTTTGCGCGCAGTGCGCGAAGGAATTTGGTTGCTGAAATAAAAACTAGACTTAAAGTAAAAAGCCCAGTCATGGCAGAAAATGTTGAAGTACTCGTATTATCGCACATGTACCTAAAGGAACGTTACAAAGAACGTCAGAGTATTCCTTTAGAAATTTATTAGCGAGCATTAGGTGCCCACGCTATCGCATCCAGAATTAAATTTACAAAATGTAACGTTTTTTTGTATATTTTACGGGCTCAACTCACCAGCAACGTCGGATATGGTGGCGTTCGGGGCGCACTTAACGAAGTCCGGGAAGAAGTTCACCATAATGATACCGCCATTTTCTTTCTGTGACAGAAATAATGCCTTTTTTATTCCTTCACTTCTAGTGATTCCTTCAGGGATGGTTCGGCATGAAACTGTGTCAACTTTTTTGTTTTATCTAAGAGAACGAGTCTCTTTCATTGTTCTCGCTGAATGATTTAACAGAACTTTATGCTAATCTATAATTAAAAGTAAATTTATCCTTACAATAACACCAATATTTTTTATAAATTGAATTCTATTTTATTTTATACACTTTTTATAGTGTCTTCGTTTAGTTAGTTTCCTGCCGCACACAATAGTAGGGCCTATCGGTGAATACAGCATCATACATAAAGGGAATATAATCTCTTAGTTGGACCAGTTGTAACATTTCGCTCTCCTTACCAGAGACTGGATGATGTCGTCGGGTACGTTACGGTTGTGATTGCAGATGCTGTAGACCGAGGAGTGGCTGAAGATGACGGGGGCCTTGGAGAGGCGGATAACCGCCCTAGTGGAGTTATCGCCCACATGAGACAGGTCAATAATCATCCCGAGACGGTTCATCTCGCGCACCACTTTCTGTGAACAATTACGTAAGATTCTAGTTCCTGTAATAGATGTACTGGGTAACGTACTCGTAATTATTGCGACACGCAATTGATTTTGTTATACTTATTGCATACAACAATAGTATGAGTAAACTTGCTTTCCCGTGGCCAAGCTAAGCGTTCAATTCAGTGAATAGGGCATTTGGCTATAGACATGTTACACAACATTGTCAGTTCGCGTTTGCCGTCGTCTAACGACTCAAGTTAATCAATTTAATGTGGATGATCTTGACTTAGGTCCAATGCCCGGCCTGGCGTGTCGCCAACACCGTTAAGAGGGCAAGAGGCGTGACAGCGTTTAGCTTAAATATTGCTGCGCTCAACCATTAGTATGAGGCCTGCGAAGTGCTTTTATTACACTTGAGAGTTAATAAAGCACTAAAATGGTTCATTTTTACACGTTATGTAGTCCTCGTGTCTAGTGGGTCGCGGGGAGAGGGAAGGAAAAATGTAAATGAATTATAATAATTCAGATAATATACGACACAAAATAATTCATTTGTTATATGCACGCCAGGTATGCAAGGATAGGGATATCTGGCATTCCCTGCTCACTGCCAACCCTGTAAGGGATTTGGCATGAAGATATGAATATATGTGTATGTATAAAGTAATTCAAACATAATATAAGAGCGTTACGCATATGTAACGTCGTGAAAAAAGAATTTTTCATTATTTCGGCTATTCAGCGGCGGCTTTTAGCTTAAGATCAAAGTGACATAAACGTAATTTACATTAAAATGAGCAAAGGAGGTGGGAGCTCAAGGTGTGATGAGATGTAATTTCAATTAAACGTTTACATTATACATCGCTCACGACAGAATTCGCAAAATAGAACGCTTGTTACATCTAATTTTATAATTTATACTAAAGTGTTTCGCTTACCTCACCGAACTCCGTCAATCCGTTAGCCACGGGAGTTTCATTCGACGAATCAGCCCTATGAAACAACAATACATATAAATCGAGCGAGAAAGTAAAAAGAAAACGATAATTTTGCACGCGCCATATACAATTGCTTTGCCAGCAACTCGCATTGCATTTAAAACATCACATTTTATGCATAACTAGCGAAACGTGGGCGAATTCCACGTTTAACACAATAGCGTGCCAAAAACCGCAAGAGCATGTTGAATGCAGATTCCATATAATTCAATTAAATACCTACATCTACAATATTAAGCTTATATTTCTTGAGAGTGAGAAGAATTTATGAAGTCTCACTATTTACGGCTATGATAAATTCTTTTCGCTTATTCGTTTTTCATCCATCTCCGAACAGACATTCGTTTAATATAGATACTCGGAACAAATATTGCTTTTAAGACTCCATTTGATGTAGCTACATATGTAATATCTCAGGTGTTCCTCTTGCGTCTGTACCATTCACTCGTAATTGAAGACTTAGAATGAAATGGGATTGGACCGGTTTATAAAACTTTTGTATGCAAATATGTACTATACGGTTAAAGATAAACTTATGATATACATAGATTTAGAATGAGTGGCGTTAATTTAAGTGCTTGTTAAATCCTAGCTTAATACAAAAGACTAATGTGCAACAATTTTTATGACACCGATTACATTTGTCTGTTCATATTGGGAGAATTTCGTAGCAAGTGTTGTTCTTCACAAGTCCAGTTTAAATAATATTCATAAATACACATATTAATTCCCGTTGACGTCTTGCGGCCTGGCCTGGTATAAATATAAAAACTCCGCCACATTTATATGTTTAGAAGTTGGCAATTTTTATTTACAGATTTATAGAAATTCTATTGTATATTTAAAGCGGGGTACTAGAAGTTAAGTGCTTAACTTTTGAAGAGCTCCTTCGGAAATTCCCGTTTGTTTAGTACATTTATATCTCTTTGGCTACCCTTGATATTGTGTTACATGAAATAAAGGATTTTATTACGCGTTTCCGGTGTAAATAAACTTGACTAATGTATATATTAGTACATATATACAATAACCGATATCCCTAAAAAATTTAAGTAGGTATGTAATAATCTTTGTGAATGTACCGATAAGAAAATAGTTAAGTGACAAAAGAGCTTGATTTGATAACTTTGACAGTGGGAACGAGATAAAGGGCACACGTGATAAAAGGTTGTTCGGCTGTAGGCGTACCCAGAATACTAATACATTTGAAGGTGTTTTCCCAAAAGTCAATTTCCCAAGAAAACAACAAGAAATTGGATAAATTTTAAGATTGTTGCAATCACTCGCCAATAGAACATTTTAATCAAACCTTTTATAAAGTAATTTGATTTTCCTTATGTTATTTTAGCACTATTTCAATATTAAAATGAATATAAAAGTTATTTTATTATAGGAGTATACGAAATTGCTACGAATTAAATGTGTAAAACTTGTGTTTTTTTAAGTACTCAGGTAATTCGGTAACCATACTATACATGATAACCTCATTTATATTGTTTGTTTTCATATAATTCACGAACTCAGTCGAGAACTGAAGTCAAATAAAATTACCAATATTTCTAAAATTAATAAACGAGTTTTTTTTTAAAAACACTTGATTTCATTTACACTTTCAACATTTACACTTTAAAAAACTTTAAAAAGCTATGTAAATATATTAAAACCATACAACGATCTCATTTACATTTTATTATCATACCTTTGGCAGTAGGTATTTGAGAATTTTTTTTCGAAAACGGGTCGCACGTTGTCGGCACATAATTTCTTTTAAATTAGAATATAATGTTTTGGTAGTATAGTCTAATGACAAGAACAGGTAGGTGCCTATTAAAGATACCAACGCTACTTATGTTACTTCACGTAGGTAAACGAAACACGTAAGATAAACGAAAACATCTAGGAATAAACGTGTAGCAGAGACTCATTATTCATTAAGATGTAGTTGCTTTGGTCTACACTAAGTCGTGATTATAGAATCAGGTATATATGAATATTTAACTTAGTACGGATTTAATTGAATTCGTTTCACATTTGAAATCCGTCAACGTTTTTGTTCATTTTAATATAGTATTTGACATTTTATAAAATAATAATTGGAAATTAAAAAAAATTAACCCTTACACAATTTCGACAGAAATAAATGAATTCGATATATACAGACTTCGCTGAATATACATAACAAAGAGGAAAGATATATAAAAATGTAACAAATTCAAACTTGGTTTTTAAAAAATAATATGCTTTAAAAAGTTTTCATAACTCTCCTTTTCATTGGATTGTTGCTTTCTGTGTCTGCCCCAAATAGACAGCTTATCAGCGTTTTATAACAAAAAGCAGGCTAACACGACTATGTCCAACAGTGGACCTCAAACGGTTGATGAATGAATGGACTCAAATAGTTCTTCATCGCCGGACAGTCTAATTACAAATTGTTTAGTTTTCTCTTCTGTTACTAACAAGTCAAGGCTACACTTTTTAAATATTCTCTTATACAGAAAGTTATCGAACAAAATGAACTCTTATTTTAGTAAAATAATTATAGTGTACTGAAGAATAATCCTTATAACCATTAGGAGACATTTAACTGTAATTAAAACACAATAAGCTAATCCCAACTTTCTTCTGACGGTCTGTGCTAAGTAATCTAAGACCATTTTGCCTTAGGACGAAATTAGATGATTGACCTAAATAGTTCTCGCAAGGTTCCGAGCGACGCTAGGATTTATTCTAGTTTGAGTTTGATACCATTGTTCATTTGCATACCGATTAAGCTAACTGAGCGTTTTAAAAATTAATATTAAAATCACATTTGAATATCAATGGACGAATACTACATAACAAGATCGAGAGGTATCTTTAGAAGCAGTGCAATAAATAAAATAGATAGATTGCAGCGTTGATGAGATCCTGTTTTATATTCAAACGTGGGTGTACTTACCAGGGAGTGTTGCAAGTGTGCGTTAGTGTCATGTAGCGGACTCCGAGCTGGTAGTAGCTGCGTAGCACTCCAAGGGAGTTCGCGATAGAGTGGCCGCCCTCGATCCCGATCAGCGAGGCGATCTTGCGAGGACGGGCGCTGTGTGCTTCCAAGATGTCTACGAATAAAATGACATGAAGTTATTAATAAATTAATTATTTTATCCAAGTTCCATTTTGTATCAGATTCTTATTAAATTGTACTTTATAAACTGCAGCGAGACAAACCATTGTGGTCAACGCATCAACCACAAACGCTCTGACAAGAAGAAGATGAAATTGTACTTGAACGGGTACAACCGCTAATAATTGCGACATTTCTCTTTTATCTGCGAAATGTAACTCGATAAAGGCACTATTTATGCAAATAACTATTTAAATGACTAAAATGTATTATTAAAGAAAATCTATTGATTTTACCTACAAATATTACAAGGAGGAAAGGTAAATAGCGACATGAGCAGCATTTTGAAAAAAAAAAAACATATAGAATATATATATATTACAGAAGAAAAACTTTCAAAATAGTCATATTTTCATTACAAACTTCCTTAGAAAAAAGCAGTATTTTGATTTAGATCTAATCCCGCACCGGGATTCGAACCCGAGCCTCCCGAGAGAGAATTCCCAAGGCGTCCTAACCACTAGACCATACGGGTACGGTAGACAATACTAAATTTTAGGTAGAGTATTTAATTTATTAATATGAAATATATACATACCTATCTATATTTTTAATAAATTAACATTTGTAAATAAAGTTCAATTAATCTGAATGTACACAAATAATGTTACTCCTGTTTTACTAATTTGCTGCTGGCAATCGTTTCGATATATATTTATATACATCATCATCGTCAGCCTCTTGATGTCCACTGCTGGACATAGGCCTCCTCTAACCTACGCCACTCCATGCGGTCCTCGGCCTTCCGGATACAGCAGCTTTCCGCTGTCTTCTTCAGGTCGCCAGACCACCCGGTAGGAGGGGTGACCTACGCTCCTTTTACCGAAACTTGGTGCCACTCGATGACCTTTCTTCCCCATCGGTTGTCGGTCACTCGAGCGACGTGGCCTGCCCACTGCCACTTCAACTTACTTAGTTTTAGAGCTATGTCGGTGACCCTAGCTCGTCTATGGATTTCACCGTTTAAATCGTTAAAAACAATTAGGCATATCCATTGCGTAAACCATGACTTGTAATATTAAGTTCACATAAAAGTCCTATAAAAAAAAATTCACTTTCCCCGAATTTTCCTAGCTTTGCAATTTTCCCCGCGAAAACATCTTCCAGGGTATAGTAAAAATCGTAAAAAAATTAACCAAATGTGTCCGTGATGTGGGAACCAAAGAATAACGCTTAATTTCTACTCTCTGCGTATTATTTGGTGTGATACATTATATTTCGCCTTCTTTGAAATTTATCAGACTTTTTTTTCAAATTTTACGTTGTTATCAGAATAATATATACATTTCTATTGTATGCCTTCATTATTCTCCACTCTACTCGTAAGTTGGCTATAACAGTCACGTGTGCTATCTTGTCGACTGAAGATATTGTTCTTTTTGTAAGATATACGCAAACCGAAATCGTCATTATATTGTATTATTATAATTTTACTACCATGCCAGGTCTCCTAAGGGGTAAGCAGAGAGCAACAAGTGCCAAACATCTTTATCCTTACAGCCCCGAAACGCTCGAACCCTATTCACCACTCTACATAATATACGAACACTTGTTTCGAACATCTATGACACTCCATCACACGGTATTTCAGTGTATAAATTAATCGAATATCTTACATAGATACGCCTCTGCTCTACAATAGTTTTTAAAACGCAACTAGAAGTGTAGCTACAAATTTTATTCCATACGATTTTTATAAAGTACAAAATCAATTTTGCGAACTGTTTCGCTACTAACCAGCCTGATACGGAATACTCGCCGGAATAAAACTGCCGGTACCGTTCAAGTGAAGTATGCTTGTACTTTCCGTCGATTGAATTCGAATAGAACCTGACATTTCAATTGATTGTAAAATTCTAGTGCACCCAAAAAGACAATGGCACTATGAATTTAGAACTATGTCTTCAGCATGATTATCCATCAAGGGGAAATTTGATTTTTACTTTAATTTTAGAGAGAATTAACCTACAACATAACAAGAAGTTGTTGCGCTAGATACATAAACAAACAACTCTTAGGAACTACAGTGAAAATACATAGCTACCTCATTAAATAGAGCTATATCTTAACTGAATAGAAAATAACTTGGCTGAAATGTAATCACAATTTTAAAATTCTTGAAAAATCCTTTAGAAATTCAACAAACCACCCTCGATTCTCGTTTTGATATGGGCGAGCTCAACGGAACATTCATTTGGCGCCGTGTGTGAGAAACACTTCGCTTTCTGTAAGTATTATTTACGACTCACTTGTCAAGGGCAGTCGAAATTTCGCATATACCAATATTTGCGTGCTAATTGCGCGGTGGATTGGAGTGGCGGGGTGGAGACAATATGTTGTTAATTAACATGAGTTATTAATGGAAAGGCTGGCCAACTAATTTTAGGCAATGCCAGCAATTTTTCAACCTTATTTCAGGTAAGGACAGTAGAAAAGTAGTATGTCAGTATAAGATGTTAATACCAATGTTTATATTGGAACCAGTCACGCACGGGTATCCCTTGAAATATATTATATATAACATTTAATATGGTATAACATTTAAAACTATAAATATAAAAATTAATATCTTAGTATGTTTAAAGTCTTATTACACTCTGTAAGACGCGCAATATTTAGTTTATATAGAAATTTAAACAATAAAACAACAGTTATATATTACTAGATAAGGAGTATTAATAGAATAATCACCTTTTACAGACGTAGCGAATTTCAAATGTTGGGGATACTTGTCCACGAGACGAATAATCACGTCGATTTGCTCCAGGGTGAGTTGTACAGCATCCTTATTTTGGGTGGCGCAGGGCACGAAGGCGGACCAGAACTGGTAGCAGAAACATGTATTAATTAATTATTCATAAAATATAAAACAACACCAGAGACATCCCTTTTATGCAATATTATTAGATATTCCGTATTAATAATTAATATATCCGTAATATTTGTTCATATATATGTGATATATTTAATATTCAAGTATTGTTTTGTTCGGAACTATAAAATAAAAATAACCGTATTAAACATTGAATTAGCAGTACTAAGCTAATTTATTGTATTATATGCAATGACCGTAAAATTAAGGCCTTATTTTTTATATTATACATGTGTAATTAGTATCATAAACATACTAATCCATTGTGAAAGTATTACGAAAATCTGAAGTTATTAAATATAATATAAAAACCTGCGTAATATTGTTGCGAACAAGATTATATTTTCACCGGGAACTTTAATCCAATAGAGTCGTTTTATGTCGTATTAACTTTTTATAAGCCTAAAGCTTAAGCTGTGTGTTTATTGGATAGGCCATGGTTTCGGATCGCGGTAGCGAAGGAGAAAATAGGGCGAAATACTCTTTGCGTCTAATAACGTACCCATCCTTGTGAACGTAACTGTCTATAATTAACTGGGGTTTTTTTTTCACTCAGGGCTGTCGATTACGGTCTAATTGATGAGCCGGATACTGACTTCGAGATTTGACCGGTCCGGTGGCTTAGTAGTTAGTGAATTTGGATACTTAGTGGGTGTGCGGGTTCAATTTTTACTCGGGAAAAATTATATATTTTGTCCGCGGGTAAAATTTTCCTATTTTCCAATAATGGTTATAAAGGTTAGTTTTTCGGCCAACACCATTTATAAAGTGTTCGTTATTTAGTAGTCAAGCTTGTTATATGTACATATGTATGTACATACATAAATTTTAATTTATATAGCTAGACTTAAATATATGTATGTATATTTATATATATTTTGATTTGTACGACTAGCTTTTTAAACTAAGACATGGCATAATACGTAAGTTTTACTAAGAAAGGATTTATAAACGGGAAGTTAGATATTTTCTAAGAAGTATATTCGAAGTGTACTCCAAGAAGCTCTACGCGAAAGTATAACAGAATAAATCTGTATAAATATTTTTAATGGTACTGAAGTGCTCCGACAAGTAGCTATTAGAGACTTTTATCGAATAACAACGGCCGAGATTGACTGAGGTAACTGAACCCGGAAAACGCTAATGATTATTGACCAGTAGGGGGGTTTTGTTTTGTCTGCTATCATTTTCTACCGTCTTACAAGCGATGAGCACAACGTAACACGTGTAGCTATCGGTTGCTAAAGCTTTGAGAAAAATAACTTTTTTAAAATGTTATTATAACGTCACGCTACGCTGCTGACCGGGTAGGCAGAGCACTGAGAGCCAATATCTCGTTCCTTACAAACCTTCCATTCTTCTTCGTCTTCGTCGCTCTTTAACACACGTCGTCAGATTTCGAGGACTATAGATGTAAAATCGCAAGTGAAAACAAAATTATTCGCTGTTCTTGCACATGTTTTGTATTGACTTTAAGCACATTTGATGCAGGCTTTACTTTATTTAGAGTTATTACGTGGATGTATTAGAGTTACAGCTTGTTTTCATGTCATAGGCTAGCAATTTACGTTTTTATATTTCAGAAAATATATAGAAAGCTTCGCCTGCCAGACCATCTAAGGCCCTAAGCCAGGAAAGAAGTACAACTCGAGCAAATATCAGACCCTGATAAGTTGGTTTCTCAGAAGACATTAGGAACGCTTCATGTTTTAATTTCGTACTGTAAACCAGATTATGACAATGCAAACCCACAGAAGCAGATGCAAGTTTCAGATCTGATTAATTCCGTATACAGCTCCTCCCGTATCTCGGTTAAATACGACATATTATGTTTCAGGTTTATGCTCTATCATACCGCGCCATGAATAATTCAACGGGGTAACGAACCTGCTACCCGACGAGTTACTTCGCCTTTAGCCATAAAATTACCTCACCGTTATCTATAAACATTCACTCGCTAAGCATAAGGGACAGGGAATCGGTTCGATTAAAAGAGCATAGCCTCAACTGCGCAACATTTATATTTTATTCGGAGTCATATTATGATAATAGACATAAGAGAAAATACGCTTCTTATAACAGCTATCCTCATTAACGTTAATGAATTACATATTGTTTTGTTTCACAATGGTCATCGTTTGTTAATCTTCGTTTTGTATTCAATGTTATTTTCAAAAATACTTTAATATAGATATTACATAGGTATTTTATTATTATTATGAATATAAACCACTTTTATTTGTGTTTTAAGAGGCAAAATAAGAGAAGTGTTCTAACTTAACGTGAATTTGTAGCGATAAAAGCATCCATGCATAGCTACCTAGCATTCATTTAGTCAGTCAGTAATTTACACACATACATATATTAATATTGAACCAAACATACATATATGAAATTTGCATGCAATTCCATTGATCATATTGATTTAGATAAATGATAATTGACTCCTATGTACGTTTTATTAGCCCTATTCGCGTGTTATACTTTCGGTGGATAACATCTTCATGTATATTTCATCATCATCATCATTATCAGCCTACTCCCGTCCACTGCTGGACATAGGCCTCACCAATGGCACGCCACTGAGCTCGATCT
>DWME01000654.1:0-30956 GCA_018244795.1 Parelbella ahira ahira
TTTGTAATTAAGTTAAGCTTGCCTAGCGATTTAGGTCACCTGTAAGGTTAGGCTAAGTTTTTTGTAAATAATAATAATAATAAATAAATAAATAAATAAACTTTCATTCTTTCTTCTATTCCTTCACTCCATTCATTCCTTCCATTTCTTTCAATCTTTCAGTCCAATATGATAACGTCATACTATTATCATGCATCCTCCTATGCACCGCCAACACCGCTCGGTCTATACTGTGACTTACGACGTGAGAGCGGTAGACTTCTAATTGAAGACACGTAAGTATATACTTTCTTTCTTGTGTTTTATACGGAGTAGAAAGCCTGAAAATCCACATAAATTTTTGTTATGTCTGGTATTCTAAGCTTGTTTAAAATTTACTGAATGTAAATATACCGTTAGAGGTTTTATATAATGGTACAAAAATATATAGTTACATAAAAATTGGTTATTTTCCCTCATTCTCAATCTGCAAAAAAATTCTCAAATGTCATCCGAAAGTAAACTAATGTAGAAGAAGAATGTGGTTCCGCCTAACGAGGCAGTCATAGTGTGCACAATGTCATTCAGTAGCTCCTAGTGACTTCGACTGTTTTGATCAGTCAGTCAGCATCATTCGTTATATACATATGGAGGTGATGAAAAATTAAAATTCTCCCAATACTTTATAAGTCTACGGCCCCGCGTTGGTCTAATGGTTGCAAGCGCGTCTGTCGATCGGGAGTTCTCGGGTCAGGTACTATTGGATTTTTCTAATTTAGATTTTCTAGTGGTGACTCGTAGTCCGGATCTGTCCCCGGTGTATTGCAAAAGGCTCACTACCCATTCCATGGGACGTAAACGTAACTGGTGAAACGTGGGAGTGTACTACACTCCTTTGTCTACCCTTTAGGGGATGACAGGCGTGATGTTTACGATGTTATGTTTACGTTTTTTTAACAGACATGTAAAAGAAGCACGTGAGGTCTGTAAAAATAGATATATTTGGCACTCCGGGTTGTCTGCCTGCCCCGTGAGGGACCTAGTGTTCTGATATACTAATAAATATGTATGTATATACTTATAGTACAGGCGTTATACGTACTACATAGCTATATTTCGCATTCGAATAACATGTAGAGTGTAGTAGTGCCCGGCCGGCGATGCTCACAAGCTTTGTCATGCCGCTTTCACTCTTATGTATAGTTTTATTTTCAAAATAATTTTGGCGACTCGCAGGTTATAAACTCGAGTTTTCCCTTTAGAAATTCGTCAAAAGCCTAAGTTCTTAAGTACTGACTGAAAACACCATGTATGTACCTATTTACGTTAGATTTACTGAAATAACTCACGATGTTTTATGATATGCTTAAAAAACAAAAATAACGTACCATGAAAGCTGTTATTACAATTAATGTGATTTCTTAATTACTTTTACTTACTTATTCAATAAGAAAACAACGTAAATTCATATTCAAATTTTATATTTTGGCAGTGAGAGCATTATTTCGTAACACGTTTAGTTAATAGTATTTTGTTGTATGACAGTGTTGTGGTATAGTAATAATTTACCACGGGTGGACGGACAGGGCTCTGGAGTACACGGAGGGGTAACCGTAGGAAGCAACTACCGGAGCACTGTACGGGGACACGTACGGAGTAGAATAAGCGACGGGGGAGACGCCGGCGAAGACCGGGCCCACGGAGCTGTAGGCGACGGGGGCGACTGACCGCTTGGCGAGGTGGTGGACACCGGCGAGAGCTTTGGCTTGATAGTGAGCGGCGCGGGCGACGACCACCTCGGGCGTGTCCAGGGGCACTCCGCGTACGGCGTCCAGCACCACGGCGGGCGACTGCGGCGCCTGCGCCAGGTTGGGCACGACGGGCAGCACGGCGGGCGCCACGGACGCCACGTAGGGCGCGCTGTACGCGCTGTACACGGCGGGCAGCACGCCCGCGCCATGCACCACATCGGCGCTGTACTGAGACACGGAGCTGTACGCGGGTACGGCGCTGTAGGCTAGGTAGCTGGGCTTGGCCGCCGCCAGAGCGAGCACGGAGAACAGTACCAGCAGCTTGAACATCGTGCCTTGTGTTGTGTCGTCTATTTGGCAAAACAAAGTCGACTGATGCGGAACACATCAGGATTGATCTTTTTATAGAATACTCCTCGCATACTGATTAACAAAAAACTGTAACACGGGTAACCTTCAAACGATAGCCAGTCTTATAATCGCACATCGGGTCCCCAAGTATAAGTGGCTTTACTCGTTAAATGTAATCAGATTGTTACACGGAAGCCTCCACCGGTCCATATTTCAAGGTATGCATATATTTAGAAGTCTATGCCTAACGGAGGAGTACTCCCGGCATTGATATTGAATTTGGAAAAACCGATGCAATCTGGGACTTAAAGCTTACTTCTGAGACACTGATAGATGAACCAAGTAAAGAATTTAATTAGCTACATATTTCTTGTCTGTTATAGACATTATGTTTTAAAGATAATTACAAAATTAACTTTTCAAAAACATTTCATCATGTACTCGTATCAAATGAAATTCAAAATAAAAAATAAACGTCAACTTCAGAATTAAGTGGTCACTCACTAATCGAGGTATTGTGAGCGTTCATTATTAGATATGTACTGATACTTTGTAGCCCAATTTAGATTCATTAATCCACTTTTACTAATGAAGTTCGATGTTCCCTGTCGTTTGGGTCGGGCCAGAGTACCGCTCTCCAGAGCGCCGTGTTCATATCATCGTAGTATCACGAGCAAACAAATATATCTCGTGATTATTTCCTGCCACATACAATACATTGTTAATATCAACCAGATAGAACCGTACCTGGCAAAACTAGCACGGGTTTGGCGTTTACAAGTTTAGTTTAGTTCCAAGAGCTAAGAAACCCTATCAATATGTACCTGTGCTCACGCATGCTCTCTGACGAGCACGCCTTAGCATGTTATGTACACCTTGTAGGACTTTTTAAGTTCCTAAACGTGACGAGACCAACAGTGGAAAGATAAACGGGCTGATGATGACTAAATCTAAAATTTGAATATGATGAATTTGAATATGATTTGAATATATCATTGAAAATGTCCAATATTTAATAAAAGCCACTGATAGTTCTTACCTAATTTGAATACCTATATTGTTTCACCATACATTTATAAGTTAGGAAACTCGCCATACTTAATGTAATAATTAAAAATGATAACTAATTCGGCTGTCGTTTTGTCGATTATTAAAAACAAATCACACAGATTCCCGTAAATATATCAATTTTTAATATAACTTAACAATCTCTTTAGCGCTTATACGAGTAAATCGGAATTAACGAATACCTATTCAGACCTAAAGTGAAATACCTACCTTATACGAGTATGTCTTTCCTGAAGTCACGCACTTCCACTGCCACCTACATACATGAGGTACCTCATCCCCGTGACCGGGAATCTGTCTTTGCTAAGACAGGTGACTAAAGTAAATTCGACCCGCTCCGTACCGTTTGCGCGGCTAGTTGCCATGGCGATAATTGCCCGAATAGAAGATTGATGTGTTTAGGATAATTATTAGAGGATAACATAAATATTGTTTAATAATATATATACATAGGTACCTGATCAAACCTAATTCTATTTTTGCAGAGATTTTAGATCCGGTTTCGAATGCTGTGGGCGTGTTTCGATCTTAGCCATTATTTATGGACAGAGCCTAAATTTTAGTGGTCCTCACATAAATTAAATCAAAGTATTTGAGCTATTTCGCTATGCATACATTAAACGGTCAGTACTAAAAAAGTGTTCATAATTATGTAATATTTTTTTATTAACACATATGTTTAATGTCGGCCTTCACGGCCTTACTGGATAGGATTGATAAGCCGCTAGGCTTGGGAATAGCGCGGATAGCGCACCTGCCTCAGGGTAGTAACTTTGCGGTTCTACCGGAAAGTTATTTAAAGTCAGGCCCAATTATGCACCTGACCTGATGATCTGACCACGTGACCTGACATTACTAGCAGCTGCAAGTGTTGTAATGATGAGTAAAAAGATGTGCCTTACCTTTACTAACGTCAAGTAAATCCGTACACAGGCGGCATATGCTGATCTAGTGTATTTCGAGGTAATCATATTCAAATAACAACCTTCAACTATGATTTATGCTCTACAAAATAATATACTACATTTATTTCTCCTAAATTCCTTTGCAAAAAATTGTTATCGTCAGTTTGTTTTAATTTTATATACCTTTTGGACATCCAAAATGTACGTGTAAAAGGAATGAGTGTTGTCGGTCTTTGTATGTGTCGAACATGTGTCTTGGCGTTGCGTAATTGAATACAAGATTGCATCAGATATTTTAGGTGATTTGGTCTTAAGGCGTTAATACAACTAAAGATTTTTATTACAAGTGTGTTTTTTGGGTCAAGATTAAACATATGTATATAATCACTGAAAACAATAAATATTGTAATAAATATAATAATATTTTTTGAGAAGTTAGTGGTTTATTCTACCATTATTGTTTAACCGACAGACGGATGAAATTTTGTTCATTTTGCTTTGCCATTATGTATATCGTGCAAGAGACGTTAAATTATACTCTATAATTCGTTACTATGTTTTTATTATTATTATTAAAGTTGTTGCATTTGAACCGAAGAATCACATCTTCACCTTAGTGAAGCGCTCACCAGGGGTGCACACCGTAGGCTCCCGTCAAGATGGGGGTAGCAACACGGGCGATGGGGGCGCTGTACGCGATCGGGGAGGTCGCGTATGTGGAGATGATGGGAGAGGCAGCGGCGTAAGTGGAGACGACTGGGGAGGCAGCGGTGTAGGTCGACACCACGGGAGCGGTCGCGATGAGGGGGGCGGAGCGTTTGTGGATCAGGTGAGCCTCGGTGAGGGCCTTCGTCTCCAAGTGAGCAGCCCGAGCGGCGATGACTTCGGGGGTGTCGAGGGGCACGGCGGGTGCAGCCCAGGCGCCAGTGGTGACGATCGCACCGGGAGCGATGACGGGAGAGGAGATGGCAGCAGTCCTGATCACCGCCGGCGCTGCGATGGCGGGCGCGTACGCTCCGGCGAGCGCGGGCGCGCTGTAGATAGCAGGCGCGCTGTAGACAGCAGGCGCGCTGTAGACAGCAGGCGCGCTGTATACAGCAGGCGCGGAGTAGGCCACGGGCGCACTGTAGGCCACGGAGCTCACGACGGCGGGGGTGGACTTGATGTCAATACGGGACTGGGAGGAAACAGCGGCGGGCGCGACGGCGACCGGGGTGGCGATGGCAGCGGGGGCGGCATACACGGCGGGCTGCGCTAGCACTGCACGGGCCACAGGCGCCACAGCAGCGGTGGCCACAATAGCGGGCGAGGACTGGATGTCGACGCGGGACTGGTGGGACACGGCAGCGGGCGCGAGGACAGCAGCCGGCGCTGAGTACGTCAGCAGTCCGCTTTTCAACCCAGAGGGCTTGGCGACAGCCAGCGCTATCACGGACAGGAACACCACCAGCGAGTTCATCGTGGTCTGTGTTAGTTCAGATACAAACGACTTACGTAAATTGACTGATGCTTTCTTCGTCCGCGCTCACGTATTTATACTATGTGATGTGAGCCTGCGACTCCCACAATATTCACAAACGTGTGCTTAAAGTCAAGTTCACGCGTCCGCTTCATGCGCCGAAAGTAACTTTTTGCATTCGTAATTCGCTAAACCTGTTTGATCATTTAACCCCCTAGCATACTCCTTAGTAGTTTTACATCCTGATTTAAATAATATTTATGCGTTTAAACGTACATGTGTTTTAGTGGTTTTAATGATAAAGTAAAAATTATCCCAAGACTAGCGTATTATCATTAAAAAATAGGGATATTATCTGCAACAAACTACTGAATAATAGAACCGATTAATAGAACCGATTGATAAATCGAAGGCTTAAGTAAAAACAGATCTGGTTTTAAGGTAATTTCGAAGATAGTATACTCAAAAACAATAAATCCTCACTTACCCGAGAACAACATTACAATGGTAGACGAATTATACAATGCTTTTGTTTTGCTTCATGTCAGATCTACGAGTAGTTACGTAACATTTTATTGGCCACTGCTCATTACAATTAATAATTTTCTACAATGTATTGAGCATGTTTGTGTTTAAATGCCTTACGGAATATTATTATCTAATAAATGGCTGGCATTATAAGTGAACCTCCGATATGTCCTCGTTGGCGGATGTTGATATGTTTGGTCGCCATGGTGCCCTGAAGTATTTAGTTCGTCGGGGTCTTGTGACCATTTCCGTTCTGAAACCTCTGGGTCTTTCAAGCAACGATGGCAAGGTACCTGGTAGAAAAAGTATAGTATCTGGCGTAGGGACGTGAGTGCGTCGCTACGTCGACTCCGTGGCCCGATAACACATCGCATCTTATGCCGGAGTTGCTGCGCACTGCGCTTAATGTCTCAAAAGTTGTAAATGTAGAAATCTAAGGGGCAATTACATATTTACAGCGCTAGCGATGGGGACATTGGGACTGGAATCTTATTTATTTATTTATCCATTAGTTATACTCTTTATTTGTACACCGGTATAAAATAACATGTAAAAACATAAAACTTGCTTAATGCTAGGTACACAAAAGGCGGCCTTATCGCTATCAGAGCGATCTCTTTCATGCAACCATCAGGTAGAGGAGAATGTAAATTTATAGTAATAGTAGGGGTAGGGGTGTAGCACAATTAAGATGACAATGTTTTCCGAAAAAGTTTTTCAATTTTCGTTGGTCTCGGTCGAGCGGTTGTAAGCGCGACTACCGATCGGGTGGTCCTGGGTTCAAATACCGGGTCGGGTACCCACTGTTGGATTTCTTAAATTCAGAATTTCTAATAGTGACTCGATTCTGGATGTGCGCCCGGTGTATGACAATAGGATCACAACTTATTCCATGGGATGTTTCCCCTCTGGAGTAAATCGAACAATGAGCTGTATGAAAATAAATTATTCACAGAGCATTCTAAGACCAAGATATCATTCGTAACTTTGTAAAATGTTGTTATTGGTTTTTAATTTAAAATGACGTAGCGATATTTGTAAGTATGCATCACGAAGCTGTACACACTGTGCAATAACAATATTTAATTGCTCTTGAGCTTTACTTTATTTTACTGCGGCTCGGCAAACGTAGTGCAGGATGCCCCCGACCCGGTTGGATGACGATCTACGATAGGCTGCAGGCAGATGCTGAATGCGACAAGCTGAGCAGAGGGCGCGACAATGTTCATTGCGGGAGGCCTATGTCCAGCCGTGGACTGAGACAGCCTGACGATGTTGATGATGATGCGCTTTACTCGTAATATCGTGTATTATTGATCCCCAGCAGCGCAAACACGTATCATCCGTTTAAAAAGTAAAACCGTGCCCACGGGGCCTATTTGATCGTGTAATTCTATGTGATGAATTTAGGTGATGCAAACTAAGTAACGGTTTCAGTATTGATTCCTGTCGAATATCACAATATTGATAACTGTTAGTATTTTTAGTCTTGACAATTTGTGATCTGTTTTTTAAACACAATTGAAATATCTGAACGTTAGAAAGTTGACGTTTCATCCGTGTTTATATGTATGTATATCTAAATGTTAAGTCTGTAAGACTGTTATATGTATATATTTTCTTGTATTTTCAGCGTTGGACAATGGTTAAACGTAACGATACTCTTCAGTCTCATTGACATTACACTTAATTGTCAGCGAAAAGGAAACCTATTTATAAAATATTTAAGGCTCGATCAACAGATCTGTTGTGGTAGACGGCACGATTGCGGTCGTTAAAATATTGCTCATTATCTTGATGTATGTATGTATGTATGTATACGGTTAGCAGCGGCCTTATTAAAAGGAATTATTTTGGAGACATTGTTCTGGGAAATAATTTTTTTTTTCCGGTACCTACATCGATTGTTTAGATATAAGAATTTGAATAATTTTTCGTAGGAGCCTAGTGATTTATACTTCTACCTCCCTCTCCGGGAGCCCTGGGTTCATACCTTGGCACGTACCTCTTTACAAAAATGTACATTTTAAGATTAAATATCACTTGCTATAACGGTGAAGGAAAATATTTCGAGGAAACAATCTCTACACCTTTTCGGAGTTTACGAAAAAAAAATCTACCTCTCTAAAAACTTCTATCTAGGTCTTGTGAAGTCTGCCAATTCGCTTTTAGCCAGCACGGCAGACCATGGCCTGAACCCTCTCATTCTGAGAGAAGATCCGTTTTTCAGCATGATAAAAGGGTCGGGAGAGAGACAGACTCCGTTACGTGACATAAGAATTAAAGTGATACTAATTACTGTGGATATACTTTTGATAATATAGTTACATATTTTCACCGGGGAGACAAATGGTGTGTCCAAAGTTCTACGCTCCATAAATATTAAATTATTTAGTGTTCATATTTTGGTGTTGTTTACAATGACCTATGTACGTCTGTTTTTCTTGAGATGTTTTACGGGTGTGACTAACGATGTTAGTCGAGAGGTAGGTACATGCTAATTTACATACTGCGATAAAACTATTGTAGGTATCCGTGACGCACGCATCATAATGTGAGCAGTTAAACATATATGTATATATGGTATAAAAAGGTGAATGATACTTTGTGATTCGTTACCATTTTTTTATTATTATTATTAAAGTTGTTGCATCTGAACCGAAGAATCTGCTTCTTCACCTTAGTGATACGCTCACCAGGGGTGCACACCGTAGGCTCCGGTTAAGATGGGGGTAGCGACACGGGCGATGGGGGCGCTGTACGCGATCGGGGAGGTCGCGTATGTGGAGATGATGGGAGAGGCAGCGGCGTAAGTGGAGACGACTGGGGAGGCAGCGGTGTAGGTCGACACCACGGGAGCGGTCGCGATGAGGGGGGCGGAGCGTTTGTGGATCAGGTGAGCCTCGGTGAGGGCCTTCGTCTCCAAGTGAGCAGCCCGAGCGGCGATGACTTCGGGGGTGTCGAGGGGCACGGCGGGTGCAGCCCAGGCGCCAGTGGTGACGATCGCACCGGGAGCGATGACGGGAGAGGAGATGGCAGCAGTCCTGATCACCGCCGGCGCTGCGATGGCGGGCGCGTACGCTCCGGCGAGCGCGGGCGCGCTGTAGATAGCAGGCGCGCTGTAGACAGCAGGCGCGCTGTAGACAGCAGGCGCGCTGTATACAGCAGGCGCGGAGTAGGCCACGGGCGCACTGTAGGCCACGGAGCTCACGACGGCGGGGGTGGACTTGATGTCAATACGGGACTGGGAGGAAACAGCGGCGGGCGCGACGGCGACCGGGGTGGCGATGGCAGCGGGGGCGGCATACACGGCGGGCTGCGCTAGCACTGCACGGGCCACAGGCGCCACAGCAGCGGTGGCCACAATAGCGGGCGAGGACTGGATGTCGACGCGGGACTGGTGGGACACGGCAGCGGGCGCGAGGATAGCCGCCGGCGCCGAGTACGTCAGCAGTCCGCTTTTCAACCCAGAGGGCTTGGCGGCGGCCAGCGCCATCACAGACAGGAACACCACCAGCGAGTTCATCGTGGTCTGTGTTAGTTCAGATGTGGACAACGAAAGGTGAGTAACTGATGCTTTCTTTCGTACGACGAGCGTATTTATATCGTCAAGTTTAAATATTAAAAGTCAAGATTAACATGTTTGCGTCGCGCTACGAAATTCAACGGCTACAATTGCGGCGCAAAGACATGGTGGGGTGCGTTGATTATGCATTTAATATATTATATTTAAATTAGTCCGCATGAAAAGTTTCGCGTTGCCAAATTGTAACATATCCGTACTTAATGATGTAATATTTAAGTTTTCTTACGTTCGTCACATTAGTTACATACAACATTTATTACGTTGTATTAAATCTGCATAATTATAGTATGTATGTATGTGTGCATTGTCCTCATATATTTTATGTAGGTATGTATATTTACGCACTACTTTTTTGTATTGAAAGGGATGGCAAACGGGCAGACGGGCCACCTGGTGGTAAGGCACCACCGTCGCTTAGAGACATTGGCAACTTTAGAAGGGCTATCAGAGCGTTGCCTGTCACGAAGAAATTTTTAACGCTGCGTTTGAAAAACCCTATGTCACAGCGTATCTTAAGCACGTGTGAAGGAAGTTCTTTCCTCAATTTGCACTTGCGCGATAAATACATAGGTATTAAGCGGGGTAAAAATATGTATCAAACGAAACGAAGTCGTTTAAGGTCTTGATTTTATAAAGTAGTAGATAGATAGTAGATGGAGAGGGACATCATTTTGAAAATAAAATTAATGTTGGCATCCAAAAACTTCATCGTGAACAGGGCCATCAATACTTGTCGTCGGGTGCACGGTTTATGCTTTATACCCTTCTAGGGTGATCTCTGTGTGCCAGTTACAAAGCGTTACTTTCTGTGCTGATTGTGCAAATTGTTGCAAGCGGTGACCATTTGCCAGCAGTCGCGCCAGCTCCTCTGCGTATTTTGGTCATTTACTGTACAAAACAGTCTTTTTATTCTCGTAGTCTATCCTCAGAAAATACTGTGCGATTTATTATGAAGTAAATGGTTTTATTCATATATGACAATAAAGTAACAGTTTTTTCATTTGTGCAAGTGAATGCATCCTTAAGACCTGTAGGCGAACCGAGTAACCCGTTTGCCACTGCTGTACCCCTGAAAAAGTTACTCAGGCCTCTCTCAGGCACAAGTCTTATAGATTATACTAGACCAAGAATAACCTAATGATTAATTTAAAAATACAATTTGTTACGTAATATGCACAACCATTTTATTTATCAACTTGATCAGTATTATCACGGAAATGCGATGCGATTCACGTGTTACAAAATTAAATCAGCAATCATTTTTTGTAACTAGACTCATAAATTATCGAAAAATAAACATACTGATCAATTGCTAGACGCAGTTTTACATACGTGTATCAATGTAACTTATTATAGGCTTGCTTAGATTTGGGCCACTTTCCGTGCGGCGGAATGTATTTTCATAGAACGTTTTGGTTTCCATTTTTGTGACATCAATGTAGATTGTTATTTGATGTTGATAATATTGGTTTCTTAATGTTTACATGAAAATGGGAATAAACGAGTACCCTCTGTTTTTATGGCGTGAATAATGTTTAATAATAAGTATTCGTTTACAATTAGCATAGTACATTGTTTGAACTGGCTTTTGTCAACTTGGAACCGAGAAATGGACTTTAACAAACGTTATCGCTGTATAATCCAGATCAAGAGATAACTGTACGTAATTTTATGCATTCCAAGTTTAAGCGTAAGCTTAAGTTGAAGTTTAACTTCAAGTTATTTGACAATAATGTAAGGGATGATTAGGCGATTGGATTTATTTCGTTTCTACCGAAACATTGGCAATAGAAAGAAAAGGAAGGTATATAATAATTAGGTGCATTCATACATGCGCAGCCGGCTGAACAGGTAGGACAATGATTTACACTTTTATCATACATTTTTGTTTACATTGTTTTTAATATCGATACGGAGTACATTAATATCCTATCATAAAGAAATCCAATTACTGTCCCGCGAGACGTGTCGTTAAAACAAGACTTTTTATGTAAGTGCTCTATAGATCGAAATGTTAAGGTTTACGCAGATTAACCTTGGGCAAGCTTTCATACTCGGCCGGAGCGCTGCGCGGCCACTCGAGTGGGTATCCGACCGAGCTGCTACAACGGAATGATTTTAGGTTAATTTAAATAACGCGTGCCTGTTTCGCGACCTCGGGGATAATAGCGTAACTTTTCAAAAACACCACACAAAAATGACGAGGATATCCGGTAGAAAATTTGGGTAATTAACATAGCTCAAGGAATTAGCATAAGGAGTGCAGTAGCAGTTGCCTCATCACAGACGTCGTAGAGTCGATGGCTGTTGAAGGAGACTAATTCTGAAGTAGACACCACGCACTGGGAGACATAAGAAGGGAGAGAAGTGCATGTGTGAACTGAGTGCTTAATGTTTAAAAAAAGCAGTAAGGGTAGAGACGCTTATTGGTCGAGTAGTTGCAAGCCCGACTGTCGATCGGGATGTCCTGGGTTCAAATCCAGGGTCGGATACCATTGGATTTGTCTAATTTAGAATTTCTAGTAGTGACTCGGAGTTTGGATCTATGCCCGATGTTTGCAATACGCTCACCACCTATTGCATGGGACGTAAACGTAACTGGTGAAACGTGAGGGTGTACTACACCCTTCTGTCTACTTCTTCGAAGATTACAGGCGTGATGTTACGTTTTTTGTGTTACGTAATATTTGTTTATAGTAATTTAAATTCAGTTTGTAGGGTTTTTACAGCTCTCGGTATATATGTAACAGCGACGACATTATAATTATGAACGAGCGACGCGAGGCAGCGCACGGGATACGTCGAGCCTTTTAAGGCGAGCGCGTTACCGGCTCTTGTAAAGTTATTGACTCAACAATACGTGTGGCCGCTCCGGCAGCCAACAATCATTATTTACGAGTGCGGGCCATCAACGTACCGCGGGTCCTTTATTAAGATTCATTGTAATTCGTTTAATAGCTTTAAAAATGTTATAGAGTAAATGCTTACCGTTGTACCGCTTAAATTCTTTGTTGTCATTGTCGTAGTTCTATCTGTAGGCATTAAACTCTTCACCAAGAGTATACGGTGAAGCGAAAGTAATGATCTAATGCAAATTGGCTGCTATTTTGAGAAAAAACAGAAAAAAAATCCATTTGTTTTAAGGGAAAGTTTATTTGAAAGCGTAGAATTTATTATATTAATTAAAAAAAATGACATCGGTCAAATGACCATCTCCAGAGTCTGCGCCCGTTTTTATTCATTTCATAGCGATTTAAAGGGCTCTGGAAACGGGTCCAGTGATCGCCAGATTTGATGGCATCTGCCCCGTCCTTTGAGGCTTTAACAGTATTGGCCTTTTTATCTGAGTAACTCTTTGCTTAAGAATGTTGCGATAGGATTTCTCAACATGCTTTTATTTATGTCACTCAAACGTTCCTTGTATTCAAGTAGAGTAACATGCTAAATGCTTATCGAATCTGATAAGTCTTGTACTTAGCATTCTGAAAGCGACAGACAAAAACGTTGCAAACTTTGGCAAACAACTGCTCGGTCCGCGGGTGTTATAAAGTAGTGCATGTAAATATGTACATACATACATGCGGTTAGTGAATTGTATTTTGTTGACAAATGTGTATGGGAAGGAATAATTAAATTATCAAAAGTAGTAACTTCCGGAACACAACCATATGTAGCTGCACAGCAAACATGATGTAATATGTACATATATTAATGCTCTATGATTTTTTTGGTTTGAAAATATATAGACTAGAAACATGACAAAGTAAGATACAAATATTTCATCAGATACATACGTGCGTCATGAACTGTGTTGACGAAATAGTGTACTTTGTATTATTTTTCATTTTGTCCCTGGCTCTACGGCACGTCGAGCCACGTCATCGTAATCGTCGATTATACAGACGTCTGAATTAAGAAGTCATTGTGTAAAGTTTACTGAAAATTTATTTTCTGATTTCAAACAAATATTTTATTCATGTTCATTTAATATTTCCCAAATCAATCATTCCGAATATACTTAGAACTAGGAAATTAAATAAGATAGATGGTAGGTGACTGTTGCGCTTTTGAACTAGGTCTGGATGTTGCGGACTGGTGGTCGGTCCTCGGGGAGGTGGTCGCTCACCAGCCGTGGCCGTAGGGGGCGGCGGCGACGATGGGCGCGTGGGCCGCCACGATGGGTGCGGGAGCCGCCACGATCGGAGCGTGCGCAGCCACCACCGCGGGAGAAGCAATCTATAAACCAAAAGCATTATTAGAGTTTATTTAAACATGTTTGTTGCATATACGTCGCTCATAGCCGGCAAAGCGACATACCCTGACGGTGTTAGCGTAGGAGGTGGCGACGGGGACGGCGGCTTTGACGATCGGGGCGCTAACTATGGGGGCGCTGACGACTCCGTGGCCCCAAGGCGCAGCGGCGAGGGGCGCTCCGTAGAACCCGCCAGGGGCGGCGGCGGCCACGGCTAGCAGGGCGGCGAACACGACCTGCGGCAGGCACAGACGCAGCCTATATCACATTATATACACGACAACATGTTGACTTAGTTTCGATGTTGTAAGCTTTTATGTGTTTCAACCGGGGTACTAATTGAAAGTTCATTCGTCTTACAAGTGTTATACCCTTTGTTAGGAAACAGTAGTGCGTAATTGGTTCTGTATATGACTTACGTCCGTTTTTGTCCCTTACAACACGTAGAAAACAACTTAACACTTATGTGGAATGCGCTGCCGCTCTCGCCATCGATTACCGTCTATCGATACTTACACGACGGATAGTAACTTATTAGTAAAACAAATCTAAAAATATACAATACAATTAGTCTTTGTTGTACACCAGAAAGATACAACAGAGACAATACAACATTTTAAGACATATATACAAAACGCGGTCTTGACGCGTATCGCGTATTATAGTAAATGATATAAATTATTATACATAGAGTCCAGCGATCATTAGATAGGCTAATACGCACTTGTACATAAATCATAAAAAAGACTCACAGGCTATATCTGTTATTTAAAACTAAATTGATACGGTATCGTTTAATATTTTCATACTGTGCACAGAGGACTTTGCCAATAGGCCAGTAATTAAACAATTCTATGTCGGTAATAACATGTCGTATGTCGTTTGTCCTTAAAGGACATTGCTATATGAACATTCTAGATCGAAATATAATCCGTTCCAATTGAGCCACGTGCGCGCGGCGTGAGCGTGTGGTGCTGGGTTAGCGGTTAGTTACGCCTTCAGCTCGCTTTGTCCCAACACAAGTGACACCGTACTTTATGATGTGTGCACAAGTCCCACGTGTTTGTCAATGAACGAGAATAATGAATTAGTTAGTAGTCAGAATTTTTTAACCTTTTTAAACTTTTGTTTTTTTTAGGTGGTATAGTTTATTTCCTTGAGAAATTAGTTTTACAATTTTTTTTTGTGAAATATTAATAAATCGTTATTATATTTCACGCCAAGACCCTTATGGGGTAGGCAGAGGAGTGCCATTTACCTTCATCCTTAGGAATGTTTTATTGTCTATGAATAAAAGCGTTTATGCGTCAAAGCGTCGAAGTGTGCATCACACAGAACCTACATAGTAATACAGTTTGTAAAATCATGAGCGCGTTAAGCGATTAAAACAAGTAAAACAAACATTGCGGATGCCAACGAATGACTAAATACAAGTTTTAATTTATATCTCGCTCTATTTGCGGTTTCCTGGTAAATTTGATCCACAAGCGTCAAAATAAAATAAAATGGAGTGTTCCGGGCGGCAACGGGTGGCCTCGGCAGGTCGTTACCGCCGCAGTGAATGTCACCGCCACAAAAACCTACTGAAAGTAAACCAACTATAATAACTCAATCTCGATCACTCCTTCCTTTATTTTGGCGAGCGTGTACATTTTTTATAAGTGGGTACATCTTATCTTTTCCTCCCCTAAAGAGTCATCAAGCAGGAGGTTATGGGCAAAAACCTTTCAGGGGAGGTTCAAGTCCAGCAGTGGACTCAAACACTGATGATGACGATGTCCTCTTTACTTTTAAGTACAGATGGGGTTAAATTTGTAGCGACCGTTACTTTACAAGTCTCAATTAGGTATATCGTTTATTGTACAATGACTTTATGATTTTTAGAGTAGGGTTTGTATTTGTACAATAATTTTTATCATTGCTGAGTCATGCCGCAGCCTCCATTAATATTATATATTAAGGTTAGTTACAGATTTGAATGCCTAAGAGAGAACAACATTTAAAAAGACAAATATACAGATACATTTCTAGTTTGCACGCCTACAGATTGGACTTCTGCGTCCGAACTTAGGACGTTATCTGACCAACGGCTATTAATACTTGTCTTATAGTATAACTTAGTTATTATTATTATTAGATCATCACGGCGGGTCCCTTAAAGGGTAGGCAGATTATGTTACGACATTCAGTTTAATCTGCGAAAACATCTAATTAGGGACGAGTAATTTGTTACCAAGCTTCAATATAAAAATTATGAATATACTGAAATTTGTCGATTAATTGTAGTGTTTATTTTTAATGATAAATATCGGCAGGAAGCCATTGGACAATTTTTTTTATAATTATTTAAAGGTCCGTGCAAAGTAATCACAGCAGCGAGCGCGCTGCTCGACCGATCGAAGCATTATTAATATTCATGTGAAATTCGTTATCTTGATGAAACACTACTGTAGTCATGTTGCAAGTATATAGTTTACTAAAATTACTTGATAGTAAATTATACTATTTTAGTTTATATTTAACGTTTTAAGATTCTATCATTATTATTATACAAAACAATTATCATTAACTTTTTTCGTACGCAAAGCCATGTAAAGGTATATTCTTACCAGCTTGTACATGTTGTCGAGGGGTGGTGGCTTGTTGAGGCGAAGGAGGGAGATTTGGGAACGAATGTGCTTAGGGACAGCCTACTCGATGCTTTTATACCGCTTAGCACATGGCTCGCCAAATCCGTCTAACCCTACCTCCAGTCTGGGCCTAGGTCATCTATATTAACTTTACTCTAGATACGGGTACCGATAGCAAAACAATTTAGTGTATTTTTTCCACAAATTGTTGAAATTTCCATAATTGATTTAAAAGGTCATCGCTGCAACATCTTACTAGACAACGTTCTCACTGTATTGTTAGCCCAGTTTATTACGGGGTGGGTAGAGACCACCAAGAGCGAAATATGACAATTTTGTCATGTATATCATTAAAGAGCTAACTTATAAATTCAATATTCGCGCAAATTGTGTGCCAGAAGTGTTAGACGCTATGCGTGTGTTGGTTTCTGATGTGAGCAGTACATCCGTTTCCTGTATATTCGACTCGTGCGCCGAGGACTTCATCATGTCTCTTGATCGAAAACGAAAACATTTAAGCGCTGTCACAGTTTTAACAAACATGAAATTTCACGTCCAACTGAATATGTCTCAAAAGGCCGCGCCACACGTGGGTAAATATCAAGTACAACTGCTTATTGTTTACTGGCCATTAACGCTGCGGTGAAAATGTAAAAGTCAAGGTGAAAGCAAAATGATTTTGAAAACGATGAAGTGCTCCTACTGTAAATACACTGTCGCGCGAGTGGACAACGAGCTGATCGAGCCGATCGTCCTAAGCTGCGCCCAGTGAATAATGTGCAGAGGTGACACTAATGTATTCCGATGCAGTTTGGGCAAGCTCAGTGAGCGCCGCGGACGGATTCCGACAATTTCACAAGTTAGCATACAACTTTCAAAACAGCGGCGCGCGGGCCCGCGGCCTGCAGCTTACCTCAAGCTCTTGAAAATGCTACTCGCAACAAGCGACAACAATTGCGTCATTGTCACTGCGACCCAAGCCGTGGGCGGCGCCTGTTTGTTTATTTCACTCGTAGACAGAACATTTACATTTGTAATACATAAATTGTCCTATAGTAGCAGAAGAAGGACTTGTAAGTCATGGTTCTCGCGCATAAAGAACAAAGCCCTGGCCAACGAGCTCGTGGCATTGCAGTATCTTAGCACTGCTGCTGGAGGTAATAAGTGTTAGTTACGTGGCAGCACGTAACGAATTTTAATTAAATTCAAGTGTAATTAATAAAACTCAATGTTTGAGAAGAAAGCCTTCCATTTATGATTATAAATATCAACAAGAGTTAAGGAAAATTATGATTTTTTTAACTGTCTAATATTGTTACTGTCTAATACTACTGAATTTGGTTCATCGCGTTTTTTATAATCCATAATGTCAGCTGTTGCTGATAATTTTTTTTGTTAGGAAATTTGCGAACGGGACCTTCTTACGAAACTACTGTAGGTGTACTTTGTACTATTGTAGGTATACAGATATTATTATTATATTATCAGGCCAGGTCGTTTACAGGATAGGCACATAACATACTATCAAGTGTCGACATCCAGTTTTACCGATTTGACGTAGGTACATACTCGTATTCTTCTATACTCATCACGATCTTTATGTCTAAGGCTATTTATTAAAAATTAAATAACACGTTTGACTTTTTGGCGCACAGTACCGAGGGCTGCGCTGATAACTGAATTTATTTTTAATTCCACCCGTGCGCTACAAACACGTGAACTGCGAGATTTAAACGATTTTGATACTTTATTGTTGTCCATTTCACTATCAAATATTACGCGCGTAGTTAATTTATTTATGTAACACTTTGTTAGTCGTGTACTCGAACGGACCTCAACGGAACTCGGACCTCAGGAAATTTAAATATCATATATGGAAAGTAAGCGAATGACTAGTTATTTCCAATCCTTTTATCTTTTCACTGATGGACACGGCTTTTTTCTCAGAGTGAAAATTTATGGTCATCGTCTGTCAGGCTGGCCATGCGCGGTTTCCAGACTTAGCCGTATAAATGATTTTTTTATTTTGAAAAACCTTAAAGTGTGCAGGTTTTCGCCATTTTGTTAACAGGCAAATTTGAAGCCAGGTCCCACGGAGGGACAAAACCAGCTCTAAGCCCAAGTTATCACTACTCTTGGTTCGATTGGTAATGATTCGTAACATGTCCTTGTGGAGGTCTACTGTTTACAAATTCAATTTATCACAAATTTCGCATACTATGTTGGGCAGTAACATTTGGTATGCATTTGATTTTGTAGTAATACTCTCTACGACTGTCAAAAGTTATTGATTCGAATCAGAAGCTCAAGAAGCAGGAAAGCTTACGACAAAAACCTGACAGAACGTCTGTCAACGTTATGTCAAAGAAATAAATGGAGGCCACGTAGATTTAAGAGTCTCCAGCAAGCCATCCGTAGTCAATCTCAAACAGACCTATTTTTACCTGTTCAATATTGAACCTTCTAGCAGCAAAAATGGATACAACTGCCTATGGATACATTATAACAAATATTCCGCTACACTATATATGCAAGAATGTCATGCTTATATGTCCCCGAAGGAGTAGGCAGATGGATATAATACTCCCACATTCTACCTATTTATTATATTATAATCGTATGTCCTTTATTATTATCAAGAAGTAGTACAAATAAAATAAAATAAAATACAAGTACGATTGAAAGTAACGATTATTATTTAAAATATTAAAAAAGAGAGGTTAGATCAAGATGTTTCGTTCGAACCATTCGGACCTAAGTTACATACTATACCACTACTAAAATTGATTTCCACTTGCCGACAAGAAAATGTCTACTTGACCATACATATGTGGTTGCGGCCATAGAGCACTTCATTTGTAGAGTTGTCGACCGTGCTAATGATCAAGGCTACATTTCGGAATTCTCTTTTAATAAAAATATGTTAGAGAGGTTCCGAGTATACCCACATTGTTTGCAGCGTTTTCAAATAGCTTCGAGTGTCTAGTAACTTCGACAAGCTAAATTATTTACTGGCGGTGACTAGCTATTCCTTATTGACCTAATCTAAAGCACGAGAAGGTTTATAAAATTTTGACGCAATTGGTCGTTTATCCCAGGACTGAGCACATAACACATCGTTAGCAGTTTCCGTTTCGTTGGGAGAACCTGTTCGTATAGATGAAAGGAATAAAATTCAACCATAATGTAAATAATATCATAAGCCAATACTTGATTGTTTCATAATAATTAAAAGATAAACCATTGACTGTCTACAAAACATCATTACTTTTGTAGTTGTAAATTTCAGTTGAAAGAAACGTAACGTAACGTTTTGGAGTAAGAATGAACAACATTGAGTATTTATGTGTAGAGATGTGATATCGTAATTAATAGGACATAATACAATACGTCGGCAGCTCGATGGAAACTAATTTGAATCCAGCTATCCTCCTTGTACACATTACCCAACCGAAACAGATATCTAAACATAAAGTCTCCAAAGGTCGCGTGCCATAACCATTTATGTGGGTTGCAGATGCGTCACATCAGCGCAAAACGCGTCGAAGTCGCAGTCGATAGTGTGGTTTAGCGGAATCCATTATGAACGAACCCGGAGGAGAATAAGGTGTTGTTATACAATAACTATGAAAGAGAAACGGCAAATTGTACATGCTGTTTCTGCTGTACAAGTTGTATGAGATTTGTAAACTTAACTTAGTGCTCGCTCTCTTGGAATAGCTACATCTATTTTAATAGTACTTTTATGGGGTAGGTGGAAAATTCTGTATAAATTAAATTAAATACTAATATGTATATTAGGTAATACTATGTCGATCATAATATAAGCTTAGCAAAAACTTTTTATTTTGATCAAAATTTAATAGACAAAAATCTATGAGTTATCCTCAAAAGATCGACAATATACGCTATTGTGGAATCATTTTTAAAACTAAGCGAGTAACGGTTCAGCTTTTAATATTAGAGGAGGCTGACGAGAAGCGCGGCATTGTCTGCCTTAGTTTCAATTAGTTGGTCTTATAGTATATGGTACAGATGTGCTCGATCGAAAGCCGGTTGCATACATTTCACATTATACGCCAGTATTTATAAGTTTTCCGTCCTTTTCATCCGTGATTGCATATAATTACGTTTCATTACACATTTTTTCATTTACAATTTTACTAAGTTTTTCAAACAAACATACTTGTTTAATATTATTGTCGATCAAAATATGGGTGTTTTGTGGACTGGAATTATGTTATCAGAGAACGTGAATTTTTAATATTGTATCAGTCTATGGCCCCGAGTGTGACGCGCAACGTGCGCTAGGATAGCTGGCCGCGCTGGCCAAGTTTCCCGCGGCACTAATGTGTGGTCAGCTGACTCGTTATCATTTCATATCACGACACAAGCGATAATTAACCGACTTGTACTAATGTTGCTTTCAAGGCAGGTGTGCCACATGTTCGTAGTGACATTTTATATTTACCCTAAAATAGTCCACTCATATTTCGCGGTTGACAATTATTGTAACATTTATTTGTTTGATTATATTATCGGTTACTTTGACAGCAGCATAGGCGATACGCGTAAGCATAGGCCTCCACAAAATCGCTTTTAAGGAGACTTATGTTCAGCATTGGACTGAGATAGGCTGATGATGATGATGATGATGATGTAAAATGAATGTAAAATGACATTAAATGCCAACACATACGAGTATACGATTACGAACGCGTCTTAGGCGACTGTCTTAAATACCAGGAGTAGTCCACTGCAAGTTAACGGTGTGCTGGTGCTGACGGGTGGCGTCTTTATGGAGCCTGTGATGATTTAGCGTGCTACAGCGTAGCTCCAGCATGTTTGGTGCAAGCACGCAGTACTTTGACACTAGCAGCCATTACTTACTTTTTGTAGGAATAGCTCATCGACGTGAGAGCTTACATTATAGCCGTACTCGGAAATGAAAAATTTATACAGCCTGAATTAGGTACTGGGTTATAACACACGGCATTTGAGCAGCCCTTCATATCACTACCCATAAGTTTCCCAATTCTGACTGAGAGCTCTCTTTCGGTGCATGTATTACTTGAATGAATTTAGGTACTCATGTACAAAGGTACGTGCTTAAATATCCACCGCCTGGCACAAGAGCATAGCAACATTATAAAGCTGAGTAGGTTAGCCGCTTCATATGCAATAGGAGTTATGCTGTGAGTATTGTAAACATATGCACCAGATCGAACATCATTATTATGTATAGAAAATGCACATAGGGTGCTACGAAATGCCTTTCAATTTTTAGTTTGTAATCTGTGCAATTAACAACTAGACTATTAAATGGAATGTGACTGGTAATTTTGTGAATATTTTGTTAAATGCATTATTTCAAAAGATGTTTTTTAACTGATACAAACGAGCTCGTAAACAATTTTATATTTTACATTCGATAACTACAGATATTAAAAAAAGATTTGAGCAAGTCACTAGATAATGATATCACCAAATTTCTATAAATAGTATGGGGAGGAGATGTATTTGGCGGCGAGGACGGGGGCGGGGGCAGCTACGTAGGGCGCGGCAGCGACCACGGGTGCGGGAGCAGCGGCCACCAGCGGCGCGGGCGCGTACACGGGGGCAGCGACAGCGTGGTTCACGGCGTGGGCCGAGTAAGAGCTGGCGTACGGAGCCACGGCATATGCTGCGGGGGCAACTAGAGCCGCGGGGGCAACTAGAGCCGCGGGGGCTGCGACTGGTAACACTCCAGCGTTTGCAGCGACGGCAAGGGCGAGGACGATCTGCAAACATTTAATAATCAGTTCTGTTACGAAATATTTGTACCGATCAACGCGCCTCATGAACTATAATTGTTTTCTTTTTCATTGGCAACGTGTTTCGAATATCAACTATCTAGTGCGAGGCCGAAGTTCCTGCTTAACAATATTTCAAGTTTACCTTTTAATGTAAGAAATGTAATTTAATGTTGAAAATAATGTTGGATTCTTAACAACGACAAACCAATGGAAACTTACGACGAATTTGGCGATCATTTTGCTCGGGTTGGTGACTGCTCGCGTGTTACCACAAGAGGATTCAATACACTGTGTGCTCCCCAGGACGGCCTCGTGTTATATACCAAGTAACCATTTGGTTGAGCAATAATACCGGCAGCGCATACCAGGTGCCCGCGCAGCTAGCAGCGCGGCGAACGTCGCTGCTGGCGACGCAACTGATGGACGACACCTCGCGGACGGGGCGCGCATGCTAATGTCGACTTTGTGCCGCCAATTTCACCCTCCGTTATATAACTGCCGAAAGCGAAAATTCGTTGAATGAATACTATTATTTGTTATTGAATTATTCAAATTCGTCACACATTCACATTCGTCAAATTTGATTTACTCAATTCATAAACATTTTTTTCGTTTCGATCTATGGTATCTGCTTTAACTACGCGTACATATTCACCACGCTGGCTGAGGTAATTTGGTAGAAGTTATGTGCTTCAAATAACAATATGATAAAGTCCCAGACGTTTTCCTTGTAAGATTTTTTTGTTCCGTTACAGCGAGTAGTATCAGTTTCAAGCTATATTCAACATTCCTCTCAAGTCCCGTGATGTTTTCTTAACATTTTTGTAATTCGCTTACGCGAAGGAATTATGAGTTCATAATAATTGGACGCCAGGAACACACTATACCTATATGTGTATGGTCTATGGCAATAGGCTCACCACCTATTATTCCATGGAACTTAAATGTAGTTAAATGGTGAAAAGTAGGAATGAACTACACTCCTTTGTCTACCCCTAGGGGGATTACAGGCGTGATATTACCTTTTAACATACTAAAATCGAGTACACGTGGGTATAGAACTTATGTATAAACATGCTTGCCGCTCAGGGCCAAAAACAAAACACAATGTCGATCAACATCGTTTAATGTTTTTCGGTTATATGACTTGTATTAATGTTTTTCACTATTGACACGAAATAAATACCTACATTTTGCGATTAATATTTAACTGAACACAGTTAGACTTTTACGTTGTTCTTGTTATAGAAATAACAAATTGGCTTTTAAATAGTAATTATGACGAATACAGTAGGTACGATGAAATAGTGTGAGCCAAGTAATAGGGTTCATCAAGAGGTAACGGAGAAAAAGCAAACAACCGTGGACTGCGGTTAGGAACGGAGAGCTGGAGTCCACTGATATCGGTAAATTATACAGAAGTGTGTAAAAGATAAACAGATTTTGTAAATGGAAAAACCGACTACCCGCTACCCGATCAATTCCACGGGAAATTTATTAGATCCTAAGCAAAACAACTCAGGAACACTTAGGTAATTGTTTGAGTTGGAGCAACCTGATACTGTGCAAGGAGAAATAGTGTATTTGATAATTATTTAAAACATGTCATTTATCCTTGTAGACTTGAATTGCGAGCGTATGCCGTCAATTAGAATGTCAGTTGGTAGGCACTGTTAGGACGGCGCCCGTTGCGTGCTAGCGACCTGATCTGCATCAATTAGTACGTAAACAAACCTAAGGGCAGGATAAGATCTATCAGATTGCCAAGAATAACAAATGTAGTGACGTATGGGTTAAAATGATAAAAAGCAAAAGATACTTTGATACGTTTAACGTATTCGAAGGAAAATTCAGAAATCACCTTTGGTACCTGATATTCAAGTAAAGCGCGATGTTGTAAATAAAAAACACCTTTTTTATGGACCCTTGATAATTTTTTATTCCGTCAAATATCTTAATTAATATTATCTTGCTTTAAATTGCTTAAAAACGGAAATTTAATTAAATTCAATATACCTACTTTACTTTGGTCTTGCATTTGACTTCCACTAGGTGGTTCGGTTTTCAAAATTCATGTCTCATTCGACATTCTCTGGATTTAGACGGAGGTCAATATTAGCATCTACATATATCCTATTGCAATTGCACGCTGCACAATGGCAAGAAAAATTTCACAATGAAAAAGTTTCCCAACTTGCTCCATTTCTCCGCACGCGCCCCACCGAATCCCAAATGACCGGCCGCTGGCAGTCTAATGTTTACTTTGTCGCACGTAATCTGAATCACAATATACAGCGTATAAAAAGGCTTTACTTTTTCCATGAAGTCACACATCACATCTTCTTTTCAACAGGAAAGGTCCACCGAACAAGCAAAATGTTTTCATTCAAATCTGTGCGTATTTGTAAATTTTCAATTCAATTCTGCAATAATTCCTCTTACGCGATAATATTTATTTCTATATGTTCCACTTACAGATCGTATTCATCGCTGCGGCCGTCGCGGCTGGCGCCAGTGCCAGCGCCGTGCCCGCCGTCGCCGCGCCGCTCGTCGCACCCGCACAAGTCGGATACGCTCATGCCGTGCCACAAAACATTCCTCCATACGCGGCCCAGATCAACGTTCAGACCAGGGCTCTGAGTCCCGTTGTGGCCGCACCTGTGGCTGCACCTCTCGCTGCGCCCATTGCCGCTCCTTACGCCGCCGCTCCTTTCGCCGCCGCTCCTTACGCTGCCGCTCCTTACGCCGCCGCTCCTTACGCCGCCGCTGCTTACGCTGCGGCTCCCTACGCTGTTGCCCCGGCCCCATACCTAGCGCCCTCGCCTATTTATCCGGCTCCATATGCTGCAGCCCCTTACTCTCTTCCTGCCTCTGGATATGCGGCGGCGCTGCCCTATGCGGCCGCACACCTAGTCCGCGCGCCCGTCGGTGTGGCGCCAGCGTTTGTACGTTAGATTTGGTGAAAACTATTAGACCGTCCTGAACAAAAGACTTCTTAGTTTAGATTTTTATATTTTGTACAAAAGATTAAATGAATTATATATATTTAGACAATTGTAAATTTTGTGTATGATTACACCCTATTTCTAACAACTGCTGTATTATTTCTAGTACCTACTACTGAAATGATTTTATTTGATTTAAAATAAAATTTCGCACAACGATAACATTAAATGAAAGCAAAAATCATCTCATTAGTACGACTTTATATCGTATACGCCTTTAAAACATATTGTTACATACATAATTATGTAACGTAATCGTTCTTACATTAGTCGCTATAAATACAAGTTTTATACGAGTACGTACATAATGTTAAATTTGGCTTTATAGAGAATGAATAGGAGGCTCTGGCGACCGGTTGGTCTTAGTTCAGCGCAGCCTACCTAGGCACGGCTACATGCCTGCCAAATAGTTTAGTCTACAAGCTATGCTCTGCCTTTCCTAACCCATATGCCTAATGTGAAAGTAATAGGCCAAAGACTCCTTTATTAAGGGACACTGAGACCGAGACGGGCCTGTGGTGCATGGGTGATGATGCAGTGATTTCTTATTACGTTTTGTATTTTTGTATATTTGTATATCTGCTCCACATGACATCAAATTTATACAATAATCGACCCATTTGTCACTGTCACCCATTCCACTGTTGGAATATAGGTTTCCTCTCATATTGAGAGGGTTTTAAATTTATACAATGTGAAGTATTATTTCGTGAGATATAGTATTTTTGTTTGTCTTTTTGTGTAAACGTAACATCAGAGGATAGAGGAGTATATAGAGGCAGAGGAGTATAGTGCACTGCCACTTTTCACCAGTTATTTTTACGTCCCACGTAAAGGTCCCAGGCGGCGAGTCTAATGCCATTTGTTGGATAATTATATTTTTGTGAAACTTACAAATATATTCTAAACTGGTTAGTAAAAAGATTTATAATATTTCAGTCATTTAATAACATCATCGAAAAGTATTCGTAAAAATTATTAACAAACAATAACACTTTCTTAATTACAACGTTTTCTAACTTAAATATAAAAGAGACTAGATTGTGCTAATTTCATTTCCATGCAAGTTGTTGAATATAAGGATTTGCAGCTACAGGCGCTGTGATAAATTTATTGTATAAATGTAGCGGAACGGTTCTGGCTACAGCAACGGGCGCAGGAGGAAAGACTGCAGTCCCAGGAAGAACAGGCGCTGGGGCTGGGATCACCGGTGCCGGGGCAACTGCTCTTACGATCGGAGAAAACGGTGTCGCCGGTAGAGCTGGGATAAAAGGTGCTATTCTAGGTAGAATTGGGTACGTAGGTGCAAGTTTCGGTAAGACTGGAACGGCAGGAGCAAGAGCAGGTAACACAGGCGCAAATGAAGGTGCTTGGAATATTGGTGCTGATAATGGTGCTGGAAACAGTGTTGATGGAGCCGGAGCAGGTATCGTTGGAGCGAAGGCGGGCGGCGGAACAACAGGAGAAGGGAAAGCCGGAGCAGGAAAAACCGGGGCTGGGAGCGCAGGTGCAGCTAAGGGCGCTGGTACTAATGGCGCGGGAGCAGGCGCGAAGGCGGACAATGGAGCTACTGCGTGTATTGAGCGTATAGTATTTGGAAAGTTGTAGAACGGTGCATATCCAACAATCGGGAATGACTTGACTGCTGCGAGGTGGCCGAACCCGCTAGCTTCTGTGCTAGCTATGATGGTAATTCCCAAAACGATCTGTAAGAACACAATTCACGATTATAATTAAATTCAATACAGGTAATGAACGATTTATGTGAATAAAAAAATGAACTTACTAATTTGAATAATGGCATATTTCTAGCGGTGACACGACTCGATTAATCGGGCGTGTATGGAGGAGTATGTCAGCGAATTTGACAGCAGTCGTTATATAGTTCACACTGTTGCAAGCGTTACGTCTATATGGTCGCGGGGCGGTTTCACTTTCCTTCGCCAGGACACGTGCTCGCTCGATTAGGTGGCAACACGGACTTTATTGACTACTGAATGTATCACACACTTGACCGCCGGTGGCAGGCTTATGTAACGTAAGGGGGTTTATAGGTGATTAGGGACCGTTCGACGATTAGTTAAAGAGTGATTTTTACAGTTATCGTCCAATATGATGAGGATATTATATTAATATATGAAAAAACAGTCAAACGTTGTTACTCATTTCGATGGATTTTATTATTTTGTATCAACACTTCACATTACTATGAATGTACGAGTACTTACAAATAGTCCCTAGTATTTTAGAGAACTAACGTATAAATAAGATTTCGTGATTTGTAAAATTTTCAATATAGATAATACAATCAGTTTCCTTCAAATGACAACAAATTATTCGGAATTCTGAGTGGTTCATATAGGTCAATTGGCGAAATCAGTTCGGTCTACACGTCATTGGAAGAGCTTCTAATTAGGTATTATCACATATCGAAACTAGTCGCTTGTTTTTAATAACATCACGTAACAATGCCGTGCGTTGTCCGACACTGAGGACAGGCACTAAATATGGATAAATTTGCTTTATCTACACTAACGTACATTGAAACATCATTCACACTAAAAATAACAGCTGGTGAATTATTGACCTCTATCAGGCTTTTCTATGCCCCATGTTGAAATTTTACTCCCCAAAATTTTGACCGACCAGAAGTGGATAGCCAGATTTGACGCAAGTCGCGATTTGAAAGAACTATCCACTACAACAATTAACACTCAATTTAAAAGCAAAACTACTTGACAGTACCGCAAGCCGCGTTAAGGAACTTCGTCCCTATACAAAAAGTACAATGGTTACCGCGAAGAATAATCTGAATGATAATTATGGTGGCTACGTTGCCATATGGCAATAAGTTCATACATCTGTATAAGTAAACATATCAGAAGACCCACTTAATTTAGGAAAAAAATGTATATAACTTATTTGCATATTTAAGTTATTTAAACATACATGTATCACTTATTTTTATGTTGTCGTTTATTCAGTTATATTCGTAATACTCAATTATACTATTAAATGTCTCCTGAGTCGAATGGCCCGAGTAGTTTCGGGACCTATACGAGGTTCTTTGTCATGAGCTTCCGCTAATGGCAGCGAAGCCGCGGCAGGGACTGCGGCGGCGGCGGCGAGGGGATATCCATTTATAAAATAATCACTTTTTTTACATTTTAGTTGAACTATTTCTTCACGGTAATATTAAATAAAGCTATTGTTCGTGCTATTTGTACATTTAATTTTCTTTTGAATTTATTCTCTTCCAATGAATGAATGTGAACCAGTACCAACGCAGTTTTATTTACACATTAGGGATTACAGCTTTAAAAAAGCAATATTAAGGGAGCAAATAAAAAAAATTATGATCTGTGTCCGGTGTAAGGCAATAGGCTCACCACCTGTTCCATGGGACATAAAGGTAACTGGTGGAACGTGGGGGTGTCCTACACACTTCTGCCTACGCCTTCGGGGTTTACAGGCTTGATGTTACGTTTACGCTTATAATTTATGATGAACTGTGAATGTGGAAATGCACAAGTTTTTCATGTACCTACTTAATAGCAACAAATGTATGGGCAGATTACCCTATGGCAAGTGGTGATGGAATCACAAGATCGAATCATTTGGTATTAAACAATTTTATTATTTATTTACACAGATGTGATTAAAAATTAGTAATAGTTCTAAATCAGACTTTTTATTTCAGCGCGACGTAGGGAGCAGGCGCGGCGACATAGGGAGCGGGCGCGGCGACGTAGGGCGCCGACGCGATGTAGGGAGACGCGTAACGTGGGTAGGCGGACAGTAGTGGAGCTGGGGCAGCGACGTAGGGGGCTGCAGGCGCAAGTAGAGGGGCAGGTGCGGCCGCGGCCACGACGGGAGCAGCGGCTGCAACCACGGGTGCTGCGGGAGCTACTATCCTGGCCGCCGGAGCGTAATACGGGGCAGGAGCCGCAACTAGAGGAGCTGCTGCGACCAGTCCATTATAATTCCTGGAAACGTACTGGGAGCTAGTCGCCGTTACGAAGGGGGCGGGCGCTGCGACCACAGGTGCAGGAGCGGCAACCAGAGGAGCAGGCGCAGCCACCAGTGCGGCCGGCCCTACGCTGGGCTTGGCAACAGCAAGGGCCATGCTAGCGAGGAATACGACCTGAAAATGGATTTTTATTAAACATCGTATTAAAAAAAGATGAAAAAAAATTCCTTAAATAAAACTGTTTTCAGACGTTCTAGAAAATCATCAAGTTTTCACACAAACCTTAGCGAACATGTTTGTGTATTAGTGTCGTTCCGTCGAACAGAGGCTGCGGGGGTGATGTGTACATTTTGGTGACATTAGCTACCTTATATACCGCGGCGAGATTCACCTTGCGTGGTGTTTCGCCACTCGCGCGGCACGCACTCGTTAGTGCCGGCACGCAATGGGGACGCGCAGCATTGTGCTTGCGTCAACGAAGCTGGACTGACTGATAACGCGGCCGAACCAGTTCGCCGGCCGAATGTCAGCTACGTCATGGTAATTGCCTTATAAACCATATCACAAAAATGCGTGTAAGTTTTAACAATGAACAAGGCAAGTAGTGCCCTTGTACAACAGATCTTATAAACATTCCTTTCTTATTACTCTGTGTACATAAAATAAATAAAAAAGCGCAACAACCATTTCTTGTTAGTCAAAGAGTAGGCAGGTAGATCAAATGGTTAACAGTGAAACCTACCTCAAGAAATATTTTACCACGAGTAAGAAAACAATTGGCCACTTAATGTATTCAATATTAATTAAACTTTTATAAAAATATAAATAATAATGCACCCATTTATTACTCCACAGTTGGAACATGGGTCTTCTCTCATATTGAGAGGGTTAAGGCCATAGCCGGCCATTCTGGCCAAGTGCGGGCTGGCAGACGTCACATTAGGCTTTTTTTTTGAACATTAAACGTAATATAAATTCTCATTTAAGGGTTTGTAATCAATTATGTGCTAGGTATGTACAATTGGACTCGTTACTGTTGTATCGAAGTCTTACAACACATTGTAACAGATACCATCTGCGATCTCGTTCGTATTAACGGATAAAAAGCACATTTGCCATCTTCCAGCGATAACTTTGTACTTTTTACATAAATATTATAGTTTCTATACAATGGGAGCGGTTGCGCACGTTGAAATGGTTAAATAGCGCTATTTCGTGTATTTAGAAATCATTAAACACTTAATGTTTAATTCGTTGACATTGAATTCGGTTGTTACCGAATTTTTGGCTTGACATTTTGGCTCTTGCTAAGCATTTTCGAAAATAAAACCTCATAGCTTATATAAATTTTCTTCATTTCTTATAGGTAGCTTTGAGTTACGCACAACACCTGAGGAGTAAGAGGCACTTGTGTAGGACTGTTGTTTTAGAATACCGAACGTGAGTAACGTAACATCACGGCTGTAATCTCCGAAGAGTAGGCAGATGAGTGTGATACCCCCTATGTTTGACCAGTTATGTTTACGTCCCATGGAATAGGCGGTGAGCCTATTACCATACAGCGGGCACAGATCCAGACACCGAGTCGCTACTAGAAATTCTGATTTGGAAAACTCCAGTAGTACTCGACTTGGGATTTGAACCCAGGGCCCAGAATGGGCTGTCGCATTTGTAACC
>DWME01000655.1:0-30954 GCA_018244795.1 Parelbella ahira ahira
ATATTTATTTATAAATTTCTATGCTTCTGAAACATCAGGCTGTGGCGATTTGCTTTTGAACGCGAAAAAAAAATTGTTTTGTAAATATTTTATTATTTTGTAAAATTCTTTTAACACCCTTTTTAATTTTATGTGCGAAAAGCTGCAGGCAGATGCTGGATGCGACAAGCCGAGGACGGGGCGCGATGACGCTAATTTGAGGAGGCCTATGTCCAGCAGTGGACTGAGTTAGGCTGATGACGATGACGATAAATTTTCTCTTTACATTGTAATTATTTTAAATCGAATCGAAATCCTTATGTATTGTACGTTTATTTTTGCGGAATCTTACCCATTTTTACTTTTCATAGTCGGTACTCGATTTTCCAACGTTCATACTTCGTAGACATCCTTAATAAAACAAAACTCATTATGTTTTTTTATGATAAGTTAATTATAAATTCGTACAACTTGTATTTTAATTTGTTATGTCAACTGTGACCTTAACCCTCCTCATTTTGAAGAGACCCGCGTAAAACACGACAATAATATGAAGGTTTATAAGATAATTATGTTAAAACAAATTTGAAACAATTTTTTAACAATATTGTATGTTTAACATTATATAAAATATTCATACTCATATATTTTTTTAAAATTATCTGTGAAAGCACATCGGTGCGTCGATATACTCTTTGCTTCGTAGAAATTTCCCGCCTTTTTCGTTTTGATCGTCTTCTGTCATCTTCAGACAAAGTCGACGACGTCTTCGGCGTAATATGAGAAAAAAAATCTTTAATAACACACAGGAACGACTGCTTGCTTGTCATTAGAGCCACATAAGGTACATGCTGCGCTGATTGACATCGGAAATTGTGGAGATTTCTGCGCGATTCCCAGACTGCTTTGACGTACTGCGCAGATACAGATTTGCATTTGTGTTGTCTATCTCGCTGCTATTTCAGACATGTTAGCTGACGTTACATCACGATTTTATACTATATCTAACTAATTTAGTACATTTTAATTTAATAATAATTATGCGTTCGGTTCGGAAATAGTTGAGATTCCTACGCTTTTATCTGGACTGTTTGACGTACTACGCAGAGACAGATGTTGGGTTTATGTCATCGCTCTGTTATTTCTGACTTATTTGCTGAATTTTGAAAATGATTTAGCATAATTTGGTCAATAGTAATAATGCATTTAGTGTTTAAACGAACCCAAAACAATAAACATGTGTCACTTCAGTGCAGTATATTTCTTTTGATGACGTCATGCCTGAATAACTAATTATTGTCATTAAAAATATTTTATACATTCCAATTTATTCCATTCCAATTAGGTTTTTTTTGTGTATTTTTATAAATAAATAATAAAGTCAAATGCAAGTGAAATAAACTGAAGGTAAAGCATATACCATTCGTAACATCCGCGAAGAGAGTTAGAATATAACGAAACACTCTTAGAAGATAGATTGAAAGATATCATTATTATTATTAGTAGCAACCAATCGTTATATCAATGAATATGAACAAAACTGACTTTATTATGTTCATTAAACCAATAGTGGGAACACAGCCTAAGCCTCTACGCGACTGTCACTTATTTATGCGACGTTAGCTCGTAGAGCGCGTCTACGGTAATTATACAGGATGTTGTATTTGTTACTTGCGCGGATTACGGAGCAAAAATAACATGTTATATGCTAAATAATTAGCAAGGAGACAGGGAGTGCTTTGATGATCAAAGCTCTGAAGTTTTGAAACTGGTAATATAACTTTTGGTATGTGTATATGAGTATAGAAGAATAATATGAGAGAATTATTCTTTCTTCTGTTCTGGTAGAAATTGTTTGGTTGTGTTAGTAATCCTTAAGTACTTGCCCATTATTTTCACAAGTGTTAAGTTATTTAATTATTTGGTGGGGGCAAATAAACATCGTGTATCAGTTTTTATACCTAGATATTAAAGTGACATGGGTTGGACGTGTCATAAGTTTTAAACGCCCGAAAAAATGATATTGTAGATTTACCATCAACTGAAACGCGAAATAAATGAATATATTAGAAATATTTCATTGCTCTTGAAAAGGGTGAAATACTGAAATGTGCCAACGCTTATAGGAATTTATCAAACACGTTAGCTATTGTCGCTGGTTGTCAAGTCGGGTTGGGCACGGTACGAAACAATTATACAGTTAATACCGTAAAACATTCATGGCTAGACTTGCCTCGGGCTTAATACGGATCCCCGGGTTGAATACTGTGTAAAAGAGAGAATCGAAACTAGAAGAGATGTTTATAACTTACGATTCTATAATACTCTTAGGTCATAATGAGTCGTTAGTATAAAATTCTTAATGTAAACGTAACATCACGACAGTAATCTCCGACGGTAGTATCTCACGATAGTAAATCCTCCTAACTGGCTTACAGTTTGGCGGACATTAATCTGTAAAACCGTGGATAATTTTTCTTTGATAAATAAATTAAAAAAAAAAAGAAAAAGTTAAGTTTTCGTTCCATGGAGTAGGTGGTGAGTCTATTAGCCATACATCGGGCACGGATCAAGACTGCGAGTCACTACTAGAAAATAAACTAGAAAATCTAAGTTTAAAAAATCCAAAGCTACCCGACCCACTATTCGAATCTAGAACCTCTCGATTAGCAGTCGCGCTTTGCAACCACTCGACCAACAAGTCAATCGCATTTATTAATATATTTTTGAAAATCTTCTTCTTCGTCTCATTACTATGCTGTTGACAGAGCAGTCGTGATCAATAATGTTGCTTGGGGGCAGACAGCATTATTTAAAATTATTTTTTAGAATTCAATTAAAACAATTTTTTTTGGTGTGGGTTACAAAAATTATTTTGAAAGCTCCATGAACCAAAATGTCTATTTACATAGACATTTTTTATTTTTTTGTGTGAATCCTACATGAACGTAAATTGCAAAATTGGCGGTCTTAATACTCAGTGGCATTCTTTATTAGTGATACCAGGATATGTGTCATGGCATATGTACATTGTTTAACCTTGTTGGTATTTGGAATTTAAAAGATTTTATTTCATTATAAAATTCAATATATGTAGTATCTACGTCAAAGCATTGGAACGCTGTGATAAAAAATAGCAAATTTTTATTACCAGTGGTCCTTATAAAACGTATGTGATTTATTTCGTCACAGAATCGTGTCGTTGTTGAATACGCTCCCATCTTACTCATCGGTCGTGTCGTGAGGTGTAATCGTCTCTCATCCGTCCAGCTCAGTTAAAGTTACGGCAGCCTAATAACGATATAAAGCGCCTTTTATTTGGAAACAAAGACTAATTACAGCGAGCAATTTAATCATTATTGCCCAGCTATGAGACTGAACCTACGCTTTGATGGATGTGATAAAAATGTCGTAACACGGGACTGAGAGAGTAATTTTGGTACTGTTTATTGTATTGTTTTCAGACCCCATAGAATATTCTTGAAATCTAATTCTCATAGTTCAAAGTACTATTACTTAATTTAAAAAAGGAGATAATCCAGCAGTTTCGAATTCAATATCCCTGTCTAGAGTTTCTTGAAATCTTGGTTTCAAATTTTATCTTAAGAAAAATGTATCTTTTAAAATTAAATATCACTTGCTGTAACGGTGAAATAGAACATCGCGGAGACATTTGTGCTTATTACTTCTTTTTAACGTTTTCTAAGATGTGTGATGTCTACGAAGTCACAATTAGCAGCGTGGCAGACTATGGTCTTGACCCTTCTTATCCTGCAAGCGGACCCATGTTCAATGGGTGGAACGGTAAGAAACAGATGACTTTTCTTAAAATTTATTGTTATTATATATTTTCAAAATGTATTGCAACTGTTATGCAAAGCTTCACGGATATTAAGAAATATGAAACTGTGGACAGTCGATTGTCCCAAAAATGGTACATGTATAAATCTGGACAGAATGAATTCCCAGAAAAAAAATATTATATCCGAGGTATTGACATCCACGTGAGCGGAAATTCCCTGTTAACACATCCTCTGCCACTCCACGTGAAGTGCTGTGGACTGAAAGGGAAAAAAATCTCAGGTGTTTTTTATTTACATTAATATAAAATATAATATTATCTTGAAACTCTACCCTCGTAAGAGTCAATTAGAGCTGTGTTTCAATGTAGTGTGGATCAAAAGACTCTATACTTGACTCGTAGGAAGTGTGAAAAGAGTTTTATTTAAATATGAACATCTTCATGGTTGTCTAAAGAATTTCTTGAGTACTATTATAGTATGTAGTAACATTTTCATTGAAACACAAATATTTAAAAAAATTCTTTAACATACATATGTTTAATAAAGATGAGCGCATAACTCTTACAAGCTAACATGAAGATATTATTAAACAACTCTACATACTTATTGTCGCCACATTGAACTTGGAGCTGTTAACATTTTATTTTTAATATTCTGTGGGCTACCATTGATCTGTGAAATTGGCGCTTAGTGATGTAGGTTTTGTATTTTCAATTGAACTGTCTGACGAACTATCATCCTTAGGCCAAAATCAACCGTCAAATTATTCACAGTCGTATGCCGTGTTTGTGCACCTGAGAACCGTTTTATCCCTCCATATAGCATTCCCTATCTCTAATTATGTCTCTGATGATTTTTCTTGACTTCTTTGGTTCCCAGCCATCTAAGGGCTGTCTCACTGTCCAATATACCGTAGGTCTTAAAATCAAACATTTTAATGCAATGTTTGTTATCGGTAATTACATTCGTAACGGAGTTGTGGACTTTCACAGTAGATCTCATTCATCTACACGAAGTCGCTTAACGAGCTATAGAGACGCCTAAGAATGAAAAATATATAGTGTGAGTTTATTCATGAACTTTACACACTCTGTTTTGTAAATTATCAATACCGGTTAGTATCTTTGCCGTTCGTCATTAAAATTTCAAGAATAATTTTATAATTTTATTAACGATTTAGGTACTTCAACAGCTACATATGTGAAGGAGGTTCTATGTGTTTAACGATTTAAAATTGTGGATCATATTTTGAGTTGTATGTAAATTATTTGAGACACATAAATTAAACGTCGTGAGAATCCTCAAGTCTTACACAGTTATCAAATGATTAAATTACCAACTACTCGCCTTATTAAAATTCGCCGGCAACGTAGTTACAAGCCGCGGTCTCTTTTTATGACGGGCGGAGGGCTACGTAATCTAATTTCGCGTTTCGCTCCGGTCAGAAATTCTGATAGGTTAGGCTTTTTTACACTGGATGCTTTATTTATTTAGTATTCAATGACCCTTATCAGCGGTGTATTAAATTTACTAGAGCTGAACTTAGATGCTAATTTATTGTAGTGTTTGTAATAATAACCCATCGGTATAACGTATAATATTTATGTTATATAAAGTATGGCAATCTCTATTCTTTAACATTTTCCATAATGTTCTCTTAATGATATGAAGTCCTTCAACTTGGACTTGGCTTGCGTGGCAGAGTTTGGGCATAACCTTTCCCATCCTGGGAGAAAATCAGTGTTCAACTGTTGAACGATGGTGCTGATGATGATCATGATGAAAATATTACCTAGTGTTATAATAAGCAGGCGTTATAACAGCAACCTTAGTAAACCGTAAATCTAAAACACCCACCCTACAATTGAGATAAAAATATGATGTTGTGTAAAATTCCTAAACTCTACATAGAGATGCGACTACCTTCAACCGTTAACCTAGAGCTAATGACGTTGTCGCTCTCGGTGGCGGTGTTAATTCTGTTTTATGATGTGACCTACATTCTGGGGGAAATTTGAAGTGACAACAGAGAAAAAAACAAAAAATTAAGTTCCTCGCTAAAATTAAGTTTACGTCGTAAAATAAATTTACAGTCGAAGCGTGTAGATATCTAAAATATTTTTTTTACTTTTCTAATTTCCATATTTTACTCTGAAATTAGGCTATGAATTCCAATATATGTACAAATATAAAACTAAAAATATACAAGAGTATCAAATAAATAAGGATAAAATAACTGTTAATGATAGTTAAAATAGTACATTATATTATCTTAATCTTCATAATATCATCAATACTATCATTTTTTCCCTCAATTCCTCCATTTTAAACCCTCATGCTTCCATCTCTCGGCTGATAGTGATCATCATCATCATCACCATCATCATCGTGATCCTTTAGAAGATCTACTGGACATAGGCCTCCTCTAATCGGCACAACTCCTGGTTTTGAGCCTTGATAATGATGATGATGATTTAACATATCACATTTGTTGATAAACCTCATTGAATAATCACTACATATAACGTGGTAAAGTAACAATAGTCATATCTTGGAGCAACTCACACAAACTGACTATAAACTGGTGAATGTAACTGGTTGAGATCGACCGCGCAATTCCGTATGTACAATAAAATATGAATTTTCCGGCGTATCTCGGATTATATTGTGAATATTTTAACCGTGTTCTAATTACATTTTGGCACGAGATCGAAACGAAAACTGGTCTCACCTGTTTTCAATATCAGTCGTGTTAATTGGAGTGTTGTGCAGAGCTGAAGTTGCAGTGGCTTTTGAAGTTGTTCTGAAGTCGCGTGGGCGACGACATTTTATAACCGATTCTACTTCTCTCTCCGATCTCCTTCGCGTTATTTAGTTAAAGTTTAATTGACGGAAAGTTCTGCGGTTTTTGGACGAGTTCATGTTGTTGGACGATTTGCTAAATGAAGTTGGTCATGTTCATTATAGTATTGACGGTAAACACTCGTTTAATGTTGAGTTGTGGATCAAACATGACGTTAATATTCGTCGGATTTGTAATGATTATAGCAGTTAAGTTCCTTAAGTTAAGTTAAGGCCATCAAACCCTTTATAGTTTTATTGTTTGACGCGAGTTTCTTGTCCTAATGAAAAGACTATAGTTTACCATGCTTGCCAAGTACGGGTCAGAAGGCTGCATGCGGCTCAAAGAATATTATGGAGAAGTCAAAAATGTTCCCCTACAAGTTTTCTTTTATTATTACAGCAAGATATATTTAATCTATAAAACATACCAGATTTTCAATTTAGATTTTTGGAGTCAGCAATCCTAAACTTTTAGCTTGTAACGGCGATCTAAAACAGATATATGAAAGTAATTGAAATAATGACAATGACAATTTTCAAAATATCTACAAACTGATTTTTACTTCCTTCACTTATTCAAAATATTAGTTCCCGAATAATTATTAATATTTATGAAATTGGTTTGCAAAACTTAGATTATTCTCAGTTCAAATCACATCAAATTAAGTAGTACACCTTATTACTACCAAATCAATACTTAATACTTGACTCCATGAGAAACGTCACACAAAGTATTCCACCGCAAATATCCAGCTAAATTCACTTTCACCTAGATAAAATTATGATGAACAGACACGCAAAACGGGTATAACCAGTTGATAAAATTTAATTTAGCCGGGGACCTTGCGAATCCACTTCGGAGGGTCGTTTGTGAAGTATAAGAGCAGTTTCATGGAAATTGTAGTCGAACAATTATCTAGCTGCTGTTAGACCTTTGAGTATATTAAATAAATAATGTGGGTGCCTCGGGCGGGTCGAGTAATACTTTTTGAGATCTTACTAGGGAACTGCACAGGTCACGTTACGATCGAGAATTTCATTAATTATTATAGATCGTTTGTCTCCATAATACGAAAAAATTTATCAACGAAATTGATTGATGTATGTATGTAAAAGTTCCAAATCAGGTCTGTGAGAATAGAGATAATTGGCATTCGTTGCTCTTTACCTACCCCGTAAAGAAGCTGACGTGACGACATAATAACTAACAATTTTTTTTTATTTATTTAATTTTGTACACTGAGTACTTAAATGAGTACTTATGGTGTAATCGACGGGCACAAACTGAGAAGACACAACCTAACTAAATATATAAATGTATTACAGTCAATTCTTTTTTGATAAAATTCGAATGAATATTTAATACTATTTAATAGTTTCCTTATAATTGAAATAAACCTTAACCCTCTCAATATGAGAGGAGACAAATATTCCAACAGTGGAATGGCAAACGGGTCGATTAAGTGAAATAAGTGCCATAGTACATTCAAGTCGATACACAACTCGAAGTGATGACGAACTGACGAACGCTAGTCAATAATCGATTCAAATACTGTGCCATATTTTTATAACTCTACCGATCGTTCATTCGTAAAACAAGACTTTATGAATGCAAAAAACCCTGAACGTATAAATTAATTTTTACTGTTATTTTTGAGGGTAGGCGAAACAATGTGATACGGGTGTTTCGAGATCGGAGCCCGTGGTAACGCCAAAGTTTATTTAGGCTCCGATCTAACTCGCATTTCTTTGTCCGCCTCTTTACCTTCCTGAATAAAATATTCAGCATATCTTCACTTCGCTCGTTGGTGCAATATTACGGCCGTTTGGCGCATGTTATTGATAAGCCCCAAAATACGAGGGTGCGTTATCGGTTGCTTACTTTTTGGTGGACGGAAAAGAAAATATATTTTTTATACATAATTATTATTTTTTTGTTCCCATCATATGTATATTTATATAGCTCTTTGTTCCTGGGGTAACTGAAGTTTAGTAGCTTTTAGTCAAATTTGTGTGTACAATATAGATAATTTTATGTCCGTGTGTATATTAAATATGTACATAGATATATTTCAAAGGTAACGTTAAGGTGGGTTTTGTTAGCTTACGCAATTCAAAAATTTTTTTAAATACCAATTAAATATTAACAATTTGAGGATGTGATTCACCAAAGATGATTTAATTTTTTGGAAAATAAGCAATGTCCCTTTTTCTGACTTTCGACAAGTAACCAATAAAAACTACAAAGCGTTTTGCATTTTACTAGGTACGGGAATAGGTTATGTTGTTAATGAGCCTTCTATTGAACCATGTGACAATGTCCCTTTTCGAAATATTTTAGGAGGGCATATTTAGGTTAGGTAGAAATACGTTGAATACCGTCACGGATACCGCGGGGTTTGGAAGGTGGAAAGGATTTCCCGGATATAGATTTTCATGTGACTTGTACTTTAGTCAACACATATCTCTTAAGACACCCACCCATAATTTACTAAATTTATAACAATTGATGTTCTACTAATTGTCACACTTAACATAAACATCCTCTCTAATTCAAATGCACAGTTGTTATAGAGGGTAAATATGAAAAAATTCCCAAATTAATAAAACACAAAAATACTCACCGCGCTACCATTCAACGGATTCCAGGAAAAAAATCCTTTAATATGTTGAGCACCATAAACTAATTATTAATTTTAATCACCAGATGTCGCGTGCTGACACACATTAACTCGCTCTCCGCTGAAACATGAGGCCCGATAAAATAGCTAAGAAATATTATTAGTATAATAATGGTCCCCTTTAAAGTTACATTAAAAGGTGTATACCACGATAAGGTATTGTTAATGAGGTGTGCTATGATTAATGTGAAATGCTATCGAGTCGTTTGCGAGTCGAGGGAACGGTGAGTTTTTAGAGTAGTCATAGTACTCAGCCTAAGTCTGATTGCTGGACGCAGCAAGCCGAGGACGCGATGGCGCTCATTGGGGAGGTCTTTGTCCAGCAATAACTTGAGATAGACTGATGATGACGATGATGATTAAGTCTGGATGTTGCTTAGCATTTTCACAATATATGGTAGTGCAGGATTGTGCTCAGATTGGATACATAATATTTTAGATACATCTAATCTATATGAGATGTCATCGGCATTTCTGCAATTACTTTTGCAAATCCTGGGGGGATCCAGTTAGCGAACATTGGCTTAAAAATGTACCAAAGCCAAGCGTTATGGGACCCGGTGACCCGGTTGCCATATCGGTTGACATATCCGATTTATTTCAAATACTGTAACTAAAGTTTCTCTTAGATTTATTGAACAGATTGTACCTACATACTCTCACACACTGATAGTCTAAGCATGGAACTAAAGGACAGCGCCTGTAGTGGCAGAAAGGTAAGTTTTTTATCAATTAACAACATAAAAGACAGGTGGGGCGAACAGTACTTAATAATTATGTTTCGTTTACGCTGCAGATATTTATAAAACTTAAGGGTTATTGGGCGGAATGACCACCTCTTTTGTTTGCAATCCAAAAAAAACCGTATTACTTAACCCTGTCAAAATTTTCATACCCAAAACTCGACCCGAACACCACGTATCCTGCTCAAATGACCCCAAGATCTCGCGTTAACATTAAAGCTTATACGTACCACATTTTACCGGACGTGTGATAGTTATCGAATGAATTGTAGCCCGTATTTCCCTCGGGACAACTGAAAATTTCAACACAGTAGGGAGACATTACTGTCGGGCTTTTATAATAAAATGGAAATTCAAATGGAAAAATTGTCGGGGCAATATAAAGTGGAGGGGTGCTGTAAAACGAAATAATAGTTTTAAGCTATTTGTTGGCTTCCCCAAGAATTACCGTTTCATATTGCATGAAACCGTCCACGGAATATTGGAAAGAGTTATAAAGAGAAATAAGACAGAAATGGACTGTACGGACTTCGCAATAGAACCGCCACAGCAACGTGTCCACATAGTCGTATTGTTCAGGTGTAAAAAATGTTCTACACGTTCCTTTATAGTCGTCTAAGTCTGTAATGTAACTATTTAGTGTTCCTGACAATACATATTATATTGTAGATATTTAGATCTAATGCTACCAAGATACAAAAGTTATGTTATTCCAAGAACTGTGCATAATGACTAAATAAATGATAAATACGAAATATAAATTAAAGGTTTTCATTTCAAGTTGTGATAAGCATCTGAGTTGCATAACTCGTATGTTGTAAAATACTACTTAAACCTAATAATATGTTGTTTGAACCATCGTACGGCAATGGGCTCACCACCTATTCCATGGTGGGACGTAAACGTCTTGGATATTCTGGGTACTGAACTTTTTTCTTTGTTCACATTAATAAAATTAACTTGAAAGGTTTACTGGACAAATGATAAATAACCTAGATATACCTACAGTGTCAATAAAAATTCAATTTAATCTATATAGCAGTCAACGGAGCATTAAAATAATTTATTTTCGTGCATCCACATCGTTACACGAAAAAACTACTGTCGCGATGACACATTGCTTAGGACGTCATTGTTTTATTTTTAAAACAAACATATTCAAATAGACCACCCTTGTTCTGATTATATCCTATGGAATATTTTTTTTGTTCTGTTTTTTTAGTTTAAATTTAACCTTTTAATTTAACTGTGTTAAAATAAAATTGATTTGTTTCTTAAAAAATATTGTTTGTACTTACAAGAATAACAATACATTTGAACGAGTACAACTTTAACAGGCGTACGAGTACCGCTTTAACAGGCGTTAAGTTTACGTAAACAAAGCCATTGTTATCGAACAAGCTGTGTGAAAGTTCAATTGCATGTATTGCGAGCCCATTAAAATTCGGTGGCCTTAATTATTTGTAGTGATTAATCAAGCGCTTTATCTAATGTCACAAAAGCCGAGTTACGTACATCGATACCCCGCTACACGCGAGGACAAAGGCGTCGAAAACAAAGACAAATTAGTTTCCAATTTGTTTACTTTCATTTTTTCATATAACTGTAAACCCTATTCAAACAATTTAAACGTAAATTTTTCAGTAAGTCCTATATCAATCACCTCGTGGAATGTGAGTTAATTAAATTTGCGATAACAAAGAAGTTAAGAACATCTAAGCTGCAAAATAATACGAACATAATTGTTATATTTAAATTTGAATGAGGAAATTGTGTTTTAATGATTCTATTCATAATATCCGTATACTTATCAATTTTCATGCAAAACACACGCGTGTAACATCTGATATTTCCTAGTTACGTTGCAACTACGTAAACCTCATCTTTATCTCGAGAAGCGAAATCGCAGTGCATGCACGGAAATTGATAGCAATATGATGATGGAGAATTATCATAAAGTTCAAACACCATACAAAATTGAAAGTTATTTAATGCGCACATTATGGCTATAATATAAGATGGTGAAATATTATTATGCATTAGCAAACCGAGTTTATTAAATTATCACTTTTGCAACCGAAGAGAACAAATTTAGAATGCGTCATATCTAGTTGCGTACGGATTATAATGGGTTCATAATTTTGTTACTTGAATTACGAATTAAGCTGTGACTGGCTTACTGGCAAACTAAATCAATGTAGCAAAGCATGACATGCAAAAAAAAGGTAGGTGATAGAACACATCCTTGGGATACACCAATAATAATCGCTTCTATCTTCTAGTTGTGTCCGTTAAATACGAATTGAATGTAATACTTGGGGGAAGCAAAGTCTGTCTAATTAAAATAACGTTTTAAAAGATTATAAATCTAGCTTTCGCAAGAAAGGCCTTACGATAGGTCCGATCAAAAGTTTTAATGACATCTGAATTAACTGAAAACATTTTAGCATGGCTTTTCAAGGCTAGTTCCCAGAGGTAAGTAAGATAGATGAGAAGATCACCAGTTACTAGGTTACAGCTATTACGTTATCGAAAGTGGTGTTTGAAATATAAATCTCTTTGATATAATATTTACTAATCTCATTCAAACAAAGATATAGTTACCAACAAATGGAGCATGCCTTAAATTTATATTTCATGAAATCTCACCACAATGAATAAATCAACCGGATGAGGTTATCGGTGATAGCAGATAATATAGAGCAAATGGTTAACAGAAATTCTCTGGAATTTAACTGATTCGTTTATTTCCGTCCATTGTTAATTTCTAATGGTCGTCCATTCAATTAGTTTTCTCACAAAGGAAGGTTTTGTGCTAGGATCTAGATTATGTGGTTGTGATAATTGTGGCCATTGTCTTTTCAACCCTCTCAATGATTAGGGGTGGTTTGCGTCAGTGGTTGGGGTGATGTAACAATAGGTCAGTTATATCTCCCATTGACGAAACGCTTTGATTTTCCCCGTTATCTTTTGATTTTTTGAGGTGTACATTGTACAAATGTGAAACTTGGAAAAATTCAACCGGTGCAGCATAATATAGTCACTCCTAATAATAAAATGTACCTATTAAAGAATAAAAAAAACATCTGCAGTTAATCGTTTGTTAGTGTTGTTAAGTTGGTTTGTTGGTTTGGTTAGGTATACACAGATAGCGGAAGGGGGAAAAAACGTTGACAGTTAACATTACAATGCTTTGGAGAATACAGTAGGCCCAAAAAGTTCGAGACTATTTATATATTTGAGGTTCATTTAAGCAGAGTACACGGTAACTTCTTTGTATATAGCAAATACAATGCAGAATTCGTGTTCCTGCAATTACAGGTGAACTAATTATTCTTCTGTGAGGATTTACCAATACTTGTAGCTAACATGTTTTATTCTAGCTCGATCAATATATGTGAAAATTAAGGACCCAAAACCAATTCATATTTTTGGCCGCGAACGTTCTTATTTTGTCTTTAACTCCGATTTCAATAGGTGAAAAGTTTTGTTATTTGAAAAATATCTCGTGAGTGACATTCCATTACAGATTTTATCATCCAATAAAAAATACATAGTATTTTTCTATGCAATTTCTAAAATGCGATTCAGTTTCTCAGCATCGACTTTATGGTCATTATAATCGGATCATGCTATTTGCGTAAATCTATTGCTAAGTATATTTAAAGTGACATTGACATAGAAGAAGTGAACATAACTGACGGAAGTGCTTCAAACGTTCATATTGAAGGTCATTAAAACGGTCATTAGTTCTGTTTGAATAATGAGCGACCACTTAACTTGTACAGTCACCTTGATTTTCGACTCTCGAAATATTTCGAACCATGCGATTTGGTGGTTTTGCTCTTTATTTATTTATTTAAGGTTCACCTACACAGAATACACAATAAGTTCTTGGTATATTGCAAACACAATGCAGAATTCGTGTTCCTGCTATTACAGGAGAACACGGCATGGTAAATTTTATCACGATGATAGTTAATTTACAATTTGTCAAATTAAGATGTAAATACTAAGTCTGTTATATAGATTCTCAGACAAAATATTGCTGGTAGATACTGACTTTGTGATGTCTATCCGTATTTGAGCTGCGTGGGAAGTTGTAGCAGTCTTTTCATTCTTGTGAACTCATTTCGTTCTAGTCAACGAATGGCACTATAAAATTGTTGATGATAATGAACTAAAACGTTATGTGCAACAGATATCTAGCAATGGGTTGAATCTTAAATGTTTTTATAACACGTTACTGCCTACATATCTATTCTAAACCTTTTAAAGGTACAGCATTAATAAATAAAAAGCCGTAATAGATACTCACTTTTATAATTTTTCGTCGACATCGAAGTATGTACGTCTAGCAATTTTATTTAACACAAAAAATACTCCTTCTCGCGGATTGCTCTTTGTTTAATGTTCAGAAGACAATAAAAAAATTCCAAAAACAACGTACCAAACTCATAAATGTTATATTATAATTGTATTTAGCTCTTATCAAAGGGAAAAAGATGAAAATTCAATAAAGCCCGCACAGCGAGAGTTATTTTAATATTTTCATTGACTTTCACGATGCAAAGGGAATACCTAAACGCGGGAAAATAATTAGTTGCGAGGCGTACGGTAAGGGAACGTACGGACAGGGAGAATTACTAGCTTTTATATACATATACACCTATAGGTATTATTTTGTTTTAAAACGTAAAATCAAGCTTATAATCCCCGAAGAGGTGGTAGAAGAGTGTAGTATACACCCATGTTTCACCAGTTACATTTATGTCACACTAAATACTATATTGTGGTGGGCGGATTGTCTTGCATCGAGCACAAATCCAGACCCCAAGCCAATCCTAAACAATTGTAAGACAGAAAAATTTAAAAGTACCTGACTCGGAGATCAAACCCAGGACCTGTCTTGGATCAAGTTTGAGAATATGTATATTGAGAACACTAAAAATGCAGTTATAATATTTATGTTCTAAACGGATGGGCCTTCATTTAGTGACGTTTTCAACTGTATAATGAAATTTTAATTAAACTTTATAAATTGACTTTTCTATTTGAAGAAACTGCTAAAGGGCAGGCAACAGGTACAAGAGATTGCAGTGACCTATGGATAAGTACAATAGGTTTCGAAAAGGACTAGGAATAGGACTATTACTGCGTTAGTGGGTACTGTTCGCTTTCTATTATTTTTCTGGAATATTCGAAACACCTAAGACGCGTTGCTCCTCTTGAGGACTGAGAAGGTTGCTATAACCATGGACATAAGAACGAAACACATTTGCTTTTATAACGGTCGCTTTGTAGAAGAAATTGTTGTAGTGTTTACTTAATCATTAAATAAGCTTTGTATTGTCTCATATGAACTAAGAAGCATATACTATTAAAGATAAAAAAAAATATATTTATAATACTTACCCAACGTAACAAACAAGTTTTCCTATATTCGGGCGATGTAAATATTTTGTTTAAATTTCCCATTACTGCGCCCTAAATAATTCATTACACGCCGCTCTCAACGTCCGTGTGTCACGCAAATAAGAGATGCATTTATAATGCAGTGACGCGCCCAGACTGGGGATGCTCACCAATCACATTAAAATAACCCCCGTTGTTCATTGTTTGTGCCCGTGTGTAATGTTTTTCGGTAACTCTAAGAGATGTGTTGTTTTTCGGGTGACTTTTCTTTTCACGCGTTTTGACATTGGACAATGATGTCGTTTTATTTTAATGTGTTCGTGAAAAATGCATCTGATAGCCGCTAAAATTTATTTAGCAAGTAAAATTACAGAATGTACGAACATTTAATTCTAAATGAATCTATTAGACGAAAAAAATGTCATTTACGTTCTTCGAGAAATATCTATAAGGTGGAATTTTTGAAAAACAATATATATGTGTACAACAAGATGTCGTAAGTATGTACCTGTACCACCAAACGGAATACACGTAACGTATGAACTATTTATTACACCACATCTGAACGGAACATTTTTTAAATCACATTCAGTTATGTATGTACCTAATCACTGATAATTTTTTTTTAATGAGATTTATTTACGAAATATTTAATTGAAATTAAAGATTTACGAAATGTTTAATTTTCTAACATTACAATCATACAGATTTTAAGAGACCATTATTATATGAAAATAAATATTAAATATTTGGATGTCATCAATTTTTTTAACAGCTCAAGCTTCTGAAATAGTCTTTAACGTTACTTTTAAGCATTATAGTAAAAAATAAGAAATTATGTCAGTATTGAATCTGATTAAGTTTGATAAAGCGAGAAAATCTTTCAATAATGGTATTAATATATACATATGAAACTAACATATGAAACTAACGTTCCTAAACGTAACTGGTGAAACGTGGGAGTGTATTACACTCTTCTGCCTACCCCTTCAGGGATTACAGGCGTGATGTTACGTTTATGAAACTAACAAACTTTACTGACGAACCGCCCGACCACCCAAAGCCTTCGCCGCCAAAGCCGGCATTTAAAAAGATCAAATGCAGTGTATTTAAAGATAATAATAAAATAATGTCACATACCTACCTACAATGGCTATTCACGGGTTTGTATTCCGGACAGAAAGCGGTCGTGTTGTCGAAATCGGGCACGTGGCTGTCGGCGTTTTGGTACACTGCCACCATAGCGTAGTATTGTAATGGGATAAAAGATAAATATACTAAAATAATTAATAATTGTTATTATATAATCACCCCAGGTTCCGTATGGGAGAGGCAGAGAGCACAGAATGTCATATTTCTTTACATATTTAAGGTACTTCGTCTACAATATATCATTCCTTACATATACATATGTACAAACGTATGTGCGAAGATTTCGAAGATTTCTAAGCCCCCTAAAAAATATGCACATAACGCGACAGTTGACGGATGTAGGTACCAAGGGAGACCAAAACATATTGAAATATTAATGTAGTAAAGTATTTAAATATAGAAACGTTGAACACAGTACGCAATGTTGAAGGCTGAATAAATAAATAAATTAATGAATTAATTACTTAACTAATAGTTACTCGCGTGACCAAAACTGTCGACATCTTTATCAACAGCTGAAAGCGATATCTAAACGAATTTCAATAGCGAAAATATACGCTGCCGTTGTTAAATTTGCTATTGTTATTATATCGTCACGCTAGGTCCTTTACGAGGTAGGCGGAGAGAATCGAGTGCCAAGTATGTATAACGCCGGTTTTGGGGATTTTTGTCAAAGACAGATGAATATTAGCCTCCTGGTCGACCATAAAATTCCGATACAATTATTTAAAATTTTTTTAGCAATAGGCTCACGTCTGAAATTATAATCTTATCTGATGAACAGCGAGATACAGCCTAGATGTAGAACGCTTGTCTAGAAAGTGCCTATTCACGGCTCTTGTAATTGTTAGTCTGTAACAATAACGTCTTAGGATAGTCTCTTCTATCTGAATCCCGTGGCGCACCTACCAGTAAGTCACGCGGCGTTCCCGGCGTGAATATTAATCGGGACCTCTACGCTGGATGAATGAAGACAATGGCAGTCAAAGAAATTGTTAGCATTACGAGCGCCCGCGTCAGTTACACCAGCTGGGAACTGATTAGGCTGTAATAGTAATTAAATGGAATTCGCTCTAGTGGGTTACTTGTTGAATGAAGTTTGGAATCTAATTATGGTTTTCAAACGATTTCCGGGACGAACGGTAATGACGAATACGAACGATGTCTTATTTAAGGAGTCGATTAAATTTCTATTTTAAATGTACTTATATTATTGTGTATAGTGTGTAGTGGGCCTTTAAAAACTGTTTGAAAGGTACCTACATTTTCTACGGGCATAATAGTCAGTCGAATTATTTAACCTTAAACTGATTGATGATGAAACAGCGAATAGGTAGGTATGCTGGTATTTTAAAACGTGCTGCTACTAATGAAAGTAATTTCCAGAAATCGCAAATCCCGAGTGTCGCAAAAACTGTCAACCAAATAAAATACTTCTTAATTACTTACGTTTCATGTACAATCATTTTCATTACATATTTCATAGTAGCAAAATTTACAGTTCATATATCAAAGTATTCGTTCAGACATTTACTCAAATTCGTAGAGTTCAGCTTTGAGATAACATTCAGAAACTACTCTACATTTTGATGAGCCTGAGAGTTAACATTTTAGTGGCCTTTGTAGCTGACGGATTGGGACATAGAGGATATTTCACCTAAATAATTTAGGAGTGGGAGGGTTAGCTGTTTGAGCCTTAAGTAAAGGCGTGTTTACATAAACGAATTGATGCGAATCATACATTACTTGTTAGATGTTATATTAGATTATTCAAGTCTTAAACGAAATTTAAAATGAAAAGCCACATAATTATGATGAATGAACTAATTAAAAACGTAACATCACGCCTGTAATCCTCGAAGAGGAGAGGAGGAGGCATTAGGCAGAGGAGTGTAGTACAACTCCCACGTTTCACCAGCTACGTTTAAGTCCCATGGAATAGGTGGTGAGCCTCTTGCCATACACCGAGCACCTTTCCAGGCTCCGAATCATCACCTTACCCGGGATTTGAACCCAGGAAATCTTGATCGGCAGTCGCGTTTGCAACCACTCGACCAACTGTACAGTCACTAGTTAACATCTATTCTTTACACGTATTTCGGTTTCTGGTGTATAGATGGACTTTATCACCCAAATGCACAAGTTTTGTCATGTTTCGCTGTATCTATGTACATTAAAGTACCTAAAGAAAGCGAATATAATCGCCCGTATTTTGTTTGTTACATTTTCAGGTTAAAGCCGCTGAACCGCGCTTGTTTACTTACGAAACTTTTTCAATTCAACCTTTAAAAGGATGAAATACAGAGCGCAATATTACATGGTAATTATTAAGATTTCTGTTTACCCAGACATGATATCTCGTGGTTTCGTCCCATGAAATATATCTATAAATTATACCTTGTAACATCTAAACAAATCTTTTAATTTCGACAACAGACAAAGAATACTATTCTTTTAATTTAGAAAATCTAAAGTTTGGTCACTACTGAGAATTCATTCTTTTTAATAATGCTTCCATTATACGTTTCCTTTGTAAAATCGCTGAGCAGATAACAAAAGGCAAAATCGAAATCGCAGGAATTGCTTTGTGCGGTACATAATAGTGTGCATTCATAATTAAATAATATATTCGCTATAGCGGAGAAGGAAAACGTCCTGAAGGAATCTCGTATAATCCAGAATGTCCTCTAAGCCGTGTAAGCTCCGCCAACTACTTTTTGTCCAACCTTAACTCTCCTCACTTTCTAAGGAGAGCCACGGTTAAAAGCGGAACAACGAAAAGACTAGCTAATGGTCATGCCCAATAGCAGAACAAATAAAAAAAAGGCAATGATCATGACATAGGGGAATCGATTTACATTTTTTTCCTTGATTTCAGCTACTTTCTATCCCGTGAAAAACTACTTGCGATTTTACAATTGTATTAGACTAACATTTCGATGCTATTGTTTTTTAAAACTTTATTGGTGAAGTTAAGTTCAAACGCCTTTTGTTAGGTAGTTTGCCAACCGCGACCGTTAATAGGATCGTAAAACTGCAAGCTTTAGCAAGCACAGCCAAATAACTATGAAATTTAAGTAACAATACAACAGACTGTTCTATAATTATCTTAGTTTAATTTCCACGCGTATATATATTATGTATTTATATTCTGTTGTTATTGTGTTATCGAAGTATTTCTCATTTTACTATTAAGCTGTATACTGGCTGATTAAATAAAATTCTCCTAAGAAGATAAATAACATCGTTACACGAGGGCTAATTTAAGTTATATTTTCCGATCGTATGATACTTCCCGGTCTTCGTCAGACGGTTTCCGTGCGTTGCCATGGCAACCGTAGCGTAGACAGGAAACTGTCTGTAATCTAACGTTATTAATATTGTATCTTTGAGTCGTATTATTCGGAATACATAGTACGATCTTGGTAGTTTTGCAACATAGGTACATAAAAGCAAGAGCAACACATGACTTATCTCAGATAGGACGTTTTGATTTTTTACTATTTTGATGTTTACGGAACGCTGCCATTTAGGATACCTTCTTCTCCAGTTCCTAGTTTTACTTTTTTAGGTCCACGTTCCTAGTTCTTGTTTTCTAGTTTCATGTTCCTATATCCTGTCTTCCTAGATCCACTTTATTTCCACTTCATTGCTATTTCCAGGATGTACATAAATATAAATGAGAGAGATTCATAGATACAACATTCTGAATTATATTTTATAACTATCCTAAACTTGTCCCATCTAAACTTTAGAATCAAGTATTCCAAAAAGCGGTGGACAGAGCTCAACGGCGCCCCTGCGGAAGCCTATGTCTAACTGAAATACATAGGTTGATGATGATGATGATAATTCCAATTTATGTTCAGTTTCCCAATAATATATTTGTATATTTCTCATGATCTAATGTTTCAACAGCCATACTCCCAAAATATTTCAAATTACGTGGAGACGTCAAAAAATCGGTATTTTAAGAGTCGCCTGATACCTACATCATTTATAGAGAAAAACATTTCACAGTGGTTTTGGTCACAGGTACAGTGTACAAAGGTCCAGTTTAATGGTCAAAATCACACATCTTCCAATGTACGTAGATAAAAATATAGGTATAACCAATGAATGTAATCGACAAAATTTTAAAGAAACCCAAAAATTTAACCCAATTGAAAAACGCTCAGTAGTTATATGGCACCATAAAACTTGTTTCACCATGAATCTGACCTATTTCCCCCTGGCATTTTTTCACGCCATAAACTTTTTTACCGCACGAGATTTACCGCCAAAAATGTTTCAAAATAATTTACTACTTTCACCTCATATATTGTACGACTTCTATATCATTTCGTTACTTATTATAAACCATATTGTTTAGTTTTCGGTCCGTTTATACAGGTGTTTACTTACGGAGCATGTTTATTTTAAACGTCTAAATGTTCATGTAAATTTCAGTAGCAAAAAGCTATATACCATCATAACAAATAACAAAAGAACTACTATGCAAAGTTATTATTAAAATTTTTACTTTTTAATAAAAACATTAAGGTAAGGAATACGCTTCGGGTGAAAGAGTGTATGGATGTAAAAGTCAGAAAGGACATCCTCCGATGGTTCGGACATGTAGAATGGGTGGTGAAACGATGACAGGACAGATATACAATTCGATCAATGTTGATGAACACAGGCACCGAGGGAAACCAAGACCGATCATTATTGTACTACATACAAAGTTATAAAGTCGTTTGAAAATAGTTAATATACATAAAAATCTGTGTCCTTCATGGAATTGATTAAAAAGTTTAGCGTAGAGACTGACGTACTAAATTTTTAAGGGCAAAAGAAAGATTTCTGTTTAAAGTTGAATAAGATTTTTTTCGTACAAATATATATATTGGTGATAATATATCTTATTATGTAACTATTACTACAAAAAATAAAAACTTTGTAACATGGTACAACAAAATGAAGAAACGTACATCTTGCATACATTACGTGTAGCGCCATCTAGGGACACCGTTCGTAGACTACGAAGGGCTCAAGAGTAGACGTCACTAGGAAAGATTATGTTTTGACCGACATCGCTTAGATGGCGCTATCTAAAAGAAACCCAAAATGAACATAAATAAATTCAAAATATATTATTGTCTTTAGAAAAGTAGGTACTATTTATTATTAACGTAATTTTCAATTCGTTCATGTAATTCCTTATTTCATAGTAGATTAATTTAATAAAGTCAGGGACAGAAATAAATTAAATTAGACATTTTTGAAAAGTCTACGACACGATACGAGTCCTAATTAAAATTATCCTCTTAGGCGAGATATTAATAATTCATATAAATTAAAATGAAAGTAATCATATATTGCAAAAGTTTTTTCTTAGCGGCTTTCATGGTAGGTATTGCTATTAGGACAGGATTTAAAGGACAAATAAAGCCTTCATTATATTATTATTCTCAAGTGCTGTTACCTATAAATTTGGAATTTTAGATAAATGTACTGCTATTTATATACTGCCACTTGTATTTACACGTTATTTAAAAGGCGATAATCATTTACAATGAACGTACTGATGTAATATGAATAAACCCTCATGAACGTTTTCAACTAACGGTAACAAGACTATGATAAAAACTCATTCATATTCGACATCGCTACAGTTCACAAATAAAATTTGGGACATTTAACGCAAATAGCATATTATCTATTAACTGTAGGTAGGTATATGTCGAAGCACTTTAAAAAAAAACCACATTACAACCGCACTCCGAAAAATTACAGATAAAATATGATAATTTTTAAAATAATTTACAACCGAACAGAGCATTAAATTCTTACCGAAACCAACGGGTGCCATAAGGAGATATTCGGCGCGAATCCCACGAGAGAGCGATGTTTATTCATACATTGTTGTCAGTGTGTTAACGAAACGCGGGCCCTGGCTGCTGCCCGTCGGAATCTGGGAGGTTCAGAAAACTGTTGGATTATGTAAATACATGCAAATCGTATACACGCTGTATCACACATTAAAAGTTTGCCGTACACACGGCCAGTACGTTGCGACAGTGTTGAAATAACAATGAAATATGCAAATTTGTGTTTATCAAAGACTTATGTTTAATTTTTTTTCTGTTTTACTTAAACGTATCCAGTGAAACGTAGGGGTGTAAGTACTACATTGCCTTGTTTATTCACTCACGTAGAATTTAAAAGAAATCTCTAATTGATAATTTGCAGTAGGTACATCAACACAGACAATATTTTTAGTCATGTTTTATTATGGTTATGGTCTTATTGTTTTACGTATAGATAATTCGTTGATTATATATTTTCTTCCAATATTTTTTATACGAGTGTTATACAGATAATATTTTTTTTATTTACCGTGCGTACCGAATATTGATAAATTCAAGTTCGAAGGAGACCAATAATCATCTACATATTTTGACGAAAATGGTCAGATACTGCTGATGCGCGCGTCGTAACTTTAAAAAACCGAGGTTTATACTTATGACGAGAATAATGACTGTCCCGAACACAGATACGATCTGTAAGATATTGGTCGCTCAGCGCTCTCTGCCTAATCTATAAGTCAGCTGGCGTGATATTCCAATAATAAAGAAGAAAACTTATTCTCTTTGCATGCAGATAATAATTAATTAGACTTCAATAGTTCTTCTCAGCATAAAGCCAAGTTCGTCATCCACGCCGTCCGTGTGTTCATCTGCTATGATACAGTACAAAGATTATGAATTTATGGCACGTGAGGCATCTCGCTTTATTGTTTTGGCGGATAGGCGAGGGCAATTTCACGTTCGCATGATAGACAGACAGACACGAGAATCGTTATTAAATAGCGCTGTTCTCGTCGACTGTACCTGGCTTATTGTAATGCCTGCTACCCCGTTGGAGCGGTCCGTCTGTTGAAATATTGCGAAATACTTTGTTTTTCTATTATAATTAAGTACCTTTGCTTTTGTTTCTATATTATGATACATTTATGCAAAGCTAGTAAACGGAAAAGAGGTAAAGATGAAACTGTAAACGTCAGAAAAGTCTTACGTCAAAATTTTCTATTATTTTCCTAGATAAAAAATAGTATTTCAAATTACGGCGTTTACAAAAGGTAACTATTTTTAGTTCACCGTTAAAGATGTATCTGACATTTCGTCATTTTAAAGATCTGCGTAAGATCGTTAAGCGGATCTCGTACGCCATTATGAATAGAAACATTGTTATATAGCTTTCATAACATTTAACAATATTGCAATTGTGATATATTATTCTAGATTATTTATGTATAAATTATACAAGGCGTTCTGAAAGGACGAGATCACCTAACACAAAGCGATCGAAGACGTGTGTTAGTGAAAGTGCAAAGGCAACAATAAATAAAACAGTTCCATATTAACGTGCGGAATTGTCGCGAAAAGTTTTTATTAATGTTTGTGGATAATCATATTTTAAGATTGTAGTCTTAATACGTCATTATCGTCATCACCATCGACCTCGTCAATTCCTTGTTGAATATTGACATCTCCTGTCTCTTCAAACACTTTTTCCTAAATAGAAACAAACTGATATTATCGTAAACGTAATGTTATTGGTTCTAACATTACTTACGTGAAGTGAGACAATTAGTTTTCAACAACTAAATAAAAATAATGTTATTTACTTGCAGAAATAAGGATGGTATCACACTGTCCGCCTTGATCGCATTTGACTTTTTAATTTCTGTTAATACAAGCTATGTTACCGTTAGAGGTCTCAATATATGTTGTAGTTTAAATTTTATAAGAAGATTTTTATTTAAATTGTAATATATACCCATTAAATAACTCTAAAATTGATCAATTTAAATCTAAATATTGTCGATTTTAGAAAAGTGAAATTATACAATTTATGAATTTAAGTATAATTCTAAAAATGACTACTAGAGAGTGTATTACACTGCTTTACCTACCCCATCGAGGATTACAGGCGTGACGCTATCTTTCTTATGTTCTAAAAAATACAATATAATAGTTCTGATAAAAACAACTATTTGAACGTTTTCTTTGAGAGTTTGTTTCTGCAAATCCTATTTTGTATCGTACCAAGTATCAATGTCTGCCTGACACAGTCTACAGTGGAACACAGGAACGCCCAATATAGCAGCTTGACAGCAGCAGTACTGAACTATTTTAGGGGAACCATATAACCAACATCCAACAATATAACGAACAAATAATTATCGAAAATCATTAAAAAAAATAATTTAAATTTACATAATAACTATTTCTGTCGGTCACAAAGCCACTGACGTGAGTCGAGCCCGACTTAGCAAACATCTTTATTTTATATCTCCGTCACAAAAACTGGCACAACAATGGATGGCACGTGCCACGTCCGCCGCGGTCCCTCGTAAACGTGTTCAACCGTTAAAGCCTTCGGAGCGCGGTTATTTGTTGTCTTGTACATGTCAATTCTTTCACACATTATTCTGTTTTACCTTTTTCGTGTCAAAGCGGTAAACGACATGCCGGCCAGCAGTAAATAGTATAACTAGACATATAATTTCAATTTAAAATCATATCCTATACGATGGAGATTGTAGCCTCTCGAATATTCGCCTAGATAGTAGTTATGAAAGGCATCCCAAAAGGTAGAAACTTGGGTCCAGAATTTATCTACAAGTGCTCATGGTTACTGAAGCATCCGTGATCGATTACATGTTTTTATATTTAGATTTTATAGTTGTAATCAGTATGAAATCATGTTCTCCTTAATTGATTACTTACTAGTACTTAGTAACTACTTTTTATCAGATAACTCGTAAGCCTTTATTGATACATCTATAAACACTACAGAGAATGAGACAAGGTATATTCTACTTTAGAGGTGTGTGTACGGAAACACCTTTAACATTTTATTTTCTTCCACATAAAAATAAATCTAACATATCTACAAACTGCACGATCTTGATAAATCACCATAATTAAAATAAAGCAGCGGCCCATTCACACAAATCATCACAATATTTCTTTATACACTCCACAAAGCCCGCATCTCAAAATAGTTCGGAAGCGACCAGCACATGTACACCAACGAAACACGAATCAGTCTCACCAACAAGGCAATTTGTAAATTATTTCTGGCGTACGATACGCCTATTAGAACGCCTTGATAGCTGTCTGTCGACTTCTTTCAACGTCTATTTAAAAGCTACCGAAACCGCTCCTTTTGTTTTCATTCCGAAAATTATACTGCAACGAAATTAAACCCTTATTTCTGATACATAAGATCGTCTAAGAATTTCATGTCAGAAATCATAACTTCGTCAATATATCCTGGAGTATTTATGGCGCGCAGCTGTCCATTTTATAATGACCTTCCTTTTTGCTTACATTCCTTTATTTTTTGGTTCGTCTCAATACTAGCTGTGATGCTCCTGGGTGCAAGTTGTGATGGTTGTCTGTATTGGATCGTTTTGTTATGATGTCAGTCTGAAATGCGGGATCGGGATGAACTCTTACATATTTTAAGTGAAAGATAAATTGGTCTTATTTATAGATTATCGGAAGCGAAATGCCATTTAGGATTCACAGTTGATTTATCCGAAGAGAATTATACTTAGTGGCTCACGTTTTATTTGTCTTGTGGTAGCGTCAACAAATTATTTTCGAGGATGTTTTTGGGAGTTGTTTGAAACGGTAAATAAGTAATAACTGTTTATTCTAACTGTATTGTTAACGTGTGCCTGATTGCTTTTAAATATAAAATATACATATATACATACATACATATATTCACGCCAGGTGCCTTACGAGGTAGGCATGTCTGCCGGGGGTATAAATGTTTGTCAGTGACTAATTATACATAATTTAAATCGGAAAGATTCTAATGCTCTTTGGAATCTTATTATCTTCTCATAAAATTAACGGTCACATTGAAATAAAATTTTGAATTATCAAATTTTTACCTTCTTCTATGTTTTTATTTTAATCTATACCTCAGTCTTAAGTTTGTATTAGATTACATTTTAGAATTAGTTTTTGTGTCATAGTTAAGTTTACGTATGATTCTTTTTACTTCGTACAGCCGTCGTCAATCATTTTTATTGTTCCACCATTGGACAAGAGATGCCTCTCAACATGAAAAGGTTTAATACCATTTTTTTGGCACGGGGGCCAAGTGCACATTAGTAGGTATCGCACGCTTTCTGGAACACTATAGATAAAGCTAAGGTGTGTGACTTCCTTAGGATGGTTTTCTTCATCATTACGTCAAGGTATTATATATAAACCATTTAAAATTTCACTAAATCCTGGCCGCTATATCTTATTACCACACAACATTTATCCTCTTACTGGTTCCATCGACGACAACGATATTTCAAAATCCGATCACCATGAACGGACTGCTATATTAGAATTCAATACATATCAAAGATCCCTATGGGGTTATAAATTACCATCGTGTAAATGCAATGATTTGTTACCATCAATACAAGCCATGCATACTATGATTTACTATCGTTACCTTTGTGTGCGCGACAGTACAATTACGCAGTATTGATATATGTTGGGCTTTCAGAAGTTGTATGTGCGTATATCTAGGTCTCTGATTAGCTTGCAATCTGTTATCGTGTACAATGTATACCAATATAACTACCGGAAAGACAGGTAAAATTTATTGATAATGTCTATGGTTTATATTGTTTCGTATAGAAATGACAATTTCATGGTGATGACCATCATCATGATAATTTATCGTAATCAATTTTTATATGTTCCACTATAGGACACGAGTCTTAAAAGGGTTAAAATTTAAAGCTATAGTCACCTCTAATACATATTTAAAATTCATCATTCACTGCCTTATATTCCTACATATTATACCAACTTCCTATATACAATCTCTCACCAATTGTCAACTAATAATTCACGCTTCTGAATGAATTTATAAGCAAACCCTTTACACGCTGGGCAGTCGACAAGCGTGTGCCATCGATTGCAGTTCAAAGGGAAATTTCCAAACAAACGGCTGGTAGCAAAAACAATAAATCAATTGAACGGCAACACTGAACTGAACTGGAGCGAAATAAACGAAACGAATGGAAACGCGAACAAAACTTTCATTTCATTCTCGCTTAGCGGAGTGCACTTTGGTTGGAACGTCCGGTAGTTACTGCTGGTACTCGAACGAAACCCGAAATTAATTTCCAAACTGAAATTAAAAGGTCATCTTGTTGTGTTGCACTTTTAAGCATATTGCCAATACCTGTATGGCAGAAATATTAATTTTATTTCAATGTGTCGGACCTATATCTATAACAACAACTGTGCAGCTTATTTCTATATCCAAATTCCAGGCGTATTTCTGGAACGACAGCAACAATTATAAAGGTAATTTCTCTAGCCATTATCCAGATGTATTTCTGGAATACGTATGCCATATTCCAGACCTATTTCTGGAATATGCAATTCAGAAGCTATCCATTGAACAGTGGACCAACAGTAACGCCCCATTCCTTTATTCAACGCGGAACAGTACGACATTAACCTCAAGTGCGATTGTTTTAACGCCGTAAATGGGTTACGGGCTTGTCTTGTTTGTTGGGAAACTTTGAACTTCAAACTTTTAACATCACTCCGCGAAAAATCTTTTAGAGTGCCCAAGAATAGAAAACTAGGTGTAGGGTAGAAGTAAATAAAGTGGTGCAGTTTTATTCTATCGTTCGGTGTTTGAAATTGGACTTACGGCACGTAATATTTTTATGGCACTTAATTTAAAAAAATGTAGCTGCCCACCCTTATAAAAAATAGACGTTATGATTTGTATATATGTACCGTACCATACCTGGCTTCGTTATAAATGGCTGCTTAGTTCTTTATTTTATTCTCAGTATGAAAGGGTGTAGTTGAGTAATGTTCATCAGGAATGACAAGGATATAGGTAAAAACAGTTGAACATTCGGCAACTGTTAACACAGCTTATTGTTACAATGTTAACATGTAACAATGTATGTATGCATGTATTTCCGCACTCCATTGCGTGGCTTTAAAACATAATGCTTCTTAATACCAAAACTCACTTTCCTGACTTATATGAGGGATTGAAAACATTCCGCGCCGTCGCCGTCCTGTGATTTGCATATGAAAGCCATAACGTTGTCACATGGAAAATTTAATATTTTCGCTAATTAAAGCAAAGGCCCCGAGGCCCGCTGACCCAATTAATGCGAGTTCCCTCTGTATCTAATTATTAAATTTTTGTTTCCCGTTTCCAGGTAAGCGAGAAAATTCGGGGGATCCACGGAAGTGACAACTTCTCTACTCTAATGGAATTTCTGATTAGACAGATTAAAAACACGGCGTATTGTAAGGTACAGTGGATTTTGTGTTCTTTTGTTCTGAAGTCAGTCGTACTGAGTGTTGGTACAGGGTAAGGAGGAAAATTAAGATTAATTAATGTTCTTATTTGAGTATAATTAAATTGTGCCCTCTTTAATACCAAATTATTACTTTAGCTTCTGTTCCAACATACTGATAGATTACTAGTCCAAGTTACAGCTGTTACATATTCCATTGTCGGCACAGGTTTCTATTTGGAGCTGCATGTAACTGTTTCATCTTTCATATATGTATTTTTAAACTGCTCTGAGAATTAGATGTTACCAATACCCTCATCGCTACCGCCACCATGCTCAGAAATGACCCTTAGTCTCAACAATCCTTCTGAACACGTAAATGAGAAGCTAGAAAGGGCTAGCACGGGTCCCTTAATTTTATACATCGTTTTCCATCTGAAACAACATCAATACATCGAAGTACTTCAAACCCTACCTCTATTAAAAAGCTGAAAAAAATTAAAAAGCCACAAAAGCACTTAAGTATGATTATAAAACAATGTATTTTTTTCACTGTAACTGTGGACGGGGCTACTACGAAAGCGTTTTACAGCGAAACGATAAGAAGCTATTCGGTGTCGTTTCGTATGGACATAAAGCTCGCTAGAAGGACGTCTATGCACTCAGGACTTGTCTCGCGATTACGAAACTGTAAATGCGCCCAACAAACACAAGTTTTAAACAAAAATAAACGTTATGCTGTTGTGATAAGATTGATGTTTCATCGCATTCAATCGCAATATTATATTTGCTAAGACTTCACAATGACAACGTCAATTTTACATTCCGATACATCAATTTTCAACTTTATTACGGCGTATTAAAGAAATGTTGATAGTAATATGTGTTCAGTAGTTCCAGTTTACGACATATTAAATGGAAAGTAGTGCTTATTTGTTCTATGAAGATCTTAAACGGTCGCAGAAAAGTTACAACATTAATGGCAGTTCGGAGAAAGATAACAGTCATGTCTTGTCACTTGAATAAAAAGCGTTGAAATTAAAAAAATATATATATTCTTAATTTAAATTTCGTGTTTGAATTTTATTCGAGTTTTTATTTAAATTTATAATAATGTTTAGAATCAGACTGGTTAAAAACAGAATTTATGTTTAGGGATTTTACCAAAGAACGCCATGCTTGCACTGGAGTTCATCCCACATTTATAAGTGTATAGTAAAAAGACAAGAAAAATGTACCATAAAATGATACCATTTTCGACTCATAGTCATTTTGTTTGAGTCTTTTTATAATACATATTATATAGAAGTATATACGGGAATATAGAGCATTATGTCAAAAGGTAATCCACTCGTTTATTATTTCCAAAATGCAGAAGAAAGCACAGGAGGCTACTTACGAATATTGTAAAATATTTATTAACATTTAAAAATTATAATTCATTCGATTTTTATTTTAAAAGATATCTCCATAAAAGATAAATACTGAATATAATCATGTTCCATGGTATCCAAGGATGAATGACACGTCAGCTGAAGTCTTCAATTCTTGCAATTAAATTCTAACATCTATTGCATTTTTTCGACTCATGCGAATTATTTCTAAAGAGTCCATTACCAAAATGACATGGAGACGCAATATTTTTCTCGAATAGCTGGAAAATTGCCTTGCAATACAATACTTATGCAAGATACTAAGTTTATACTACTTTACAAACGAGCAATAGGTACCTATTTGAAATATTGCTTCTCCATGAAAAGATATACAAAAAAAAACAGCTATTTACTTTTACTAGTGGCCCAGTAGCGATCGAAATTCGATCGTAAATCATAAAAAAAAAACAGTTTGAGGGTTGCCTAGGTTCTAATGTCAAAGACTACGCATAAATATTTCCTCTGCGCTACATAATGATAACAATTATTATTGACGTCTCAAGTCTGACATTGACAATGGGAACGTAAATAATAAATGGTTTATTTAATTCAATT